>SJYG01000399.1:1206169-1227427 GCA_006410535.1 Litocranius walleri | reverse complement strand
CTAAGTCTGCTAGGCTTCGGCAGCATTCCTCTAGAAGCCCGCCCTCCCGCTCCCCCTCGCCTCACAAGCCCGTCCGGGAGCCCCTTCCCCAGGGTCTTGTTCCTCAGCTCCAGGCTGTCCTTCCCCCGCCCCAGACGGAACGCGGGACTGGTCTAAACCCACTGTGGGTTTTAGCTTCCTTGTGGGACTCTGCCAGTGAGATTCAGGGGCAGATGTCAGCTGGATGTAGGATTCTGGCAGGAGGTCGGCCCCGCTATTAAGGTAGAGAGGTGCCGCGGTGGGTGTTGCGATGGGAAGGACCTGGGCGCCACTGGTGCGCCCCGCCCAGGGTCCCGCCCCCACCGCTCCGCCCGGTCCGCCGGGTGGGAGCCGGTTCAGTCTGTGCAGGTGGGGGGTCGGCGCGAGCGTCCCCGAGGTCTGCACCTCAGGTTCTGCACCTGTTGGGTGGGGCTACCTCGCCCTACCCCACCCCAGGTTGCTTTTCTGCAACTTCCAAGGGTGAGCTAAAAGGCACCTTGACCCCTTCCCACCCCCGGTCTTTAGCAGGAGAGCCTCCAAGGGGAGAGTCTGAGGCGGACAAAGCCTCCGGGGAAACGCAAGCCAGTGCCTGGGCGGTGGGGCCCGGGGGTGGCAGGAGCCATGGCAACAGACCCCCAGCCAGGGCTCCTGCCCTTCGCTCCAGGCAGACCCGAGGCCGGAAGCACCTGCCTGCCTTCCCACCCTGCCCGCTGGCCCGGCTCTGCCCCTCCCCCAAGGACTGAGGTTCAAGGTCCTCCTCTGAGGCCTCGCTGCCCACCCGGGGGCCCCCACCGAGGGACACAGCCCAGGAAGGGGCTGGTGCAGGGCTCCCCACTGTCTTCAGGACTGAGCCGGGCAGCTGCACACTCAGTGCACCGTCAGCTGAGGACTGCGTGGGATGCCAGGGGCTCAGAAAGTGTCTGATGGGAGAAAAAATTAGTGAATAAGCATAAAACCCACGCCTGTGGCGTTTTGTTTTTGTTGCCATAAGTGAAACTGTTTTTGCCTGATAAGAGAGAAAAGGAGAATTCCCTGTGGTTAGGACTCCACGCTACATTGCCAGGGCTCAGGTTTGACTTCTGGTCAGAAACTAAGATCCTGCAGACCTAAGTGGAGTGAAGTGAAAGGCGCTCAGTCGCGTCTGACTCTGCGACCCCACGGAATCGGGGCTGTATAGTCCATGGAATTCTCCAGGCTAGAATACTGGAGTGGCTAGCCTTTCCCTTCTCCAGAGGATCTTCCCAACCCAGGGATCGAACCCAGGTCCCAACACTGCAGGCAGATTCTTCACCAGGTGAGCCACAAGGAAGCCCCCTGCAAACCGCGGCGCAGCAAAAAGAGAAAGAGCAAGAGGACTTATAAACCCTGCTGTGTCAAAAATGGATGGCACAGAGTCCCCATGACGCGGGCCCACTGGCCAGCACCCGGCCCGTCTCCACTCCAGCCACGGGGCAGCCGCCTCAGTCCCGTAAACAGACCACATGCTCTGAGGCCTCCGCTCTTGGCACAGGCTGTTCCCCACACGTGGGCAGCCCTGCCTGAGTGTGTGGTCTGACCACCTCCTCACAGCCCTTCACTCGCCCATTTACCGGGGAGTCGACACTGTGACTGTGATGAAGTCTGTGTCCCCATCAGGAAGGAGCCTTCAGAGCACGTGCAGACAGATACTGGCCTGATCTCTGCCCAAGTCCTGGGAGGTGCCCCCAGGGCCTGGAAAGTTTGCCTGTAGCATCGTAAAGATGGAAGGTTATGGGGGCCCCATCGCCAAACGAGTCGTGGCGTCTCAGGCTCCTGGTGGCCACGACCCAGCCCGCACCACACGCTTCTGCCGGGGCCTGTGGACAAGACAGCAGGACAGAGTGGATAGTGGTGAGGCCTGGACATGGAGGAGCCTCGCCAGCTCCTCAGGGGTGGGGGGCACACGGTGGGGGCTGACACAACCGTACCCGTGACTGCCGTGGGCAGCGGGGGCCTGCGCCCTGGGGCAGGAGGGAGGGCACTAACCCTGTGAGCAGGGCCCACGCTGCAGGTGATGCCGACTCACACAGAGGCCTGCTTGGGCCCCTGCAGCCACACGTGGAGCTCTGTGTGTCCCGAGGGGCAGAAGGGTGCCCCCCAGGGTCTCAGAATGTGACTGTGTCTAGAGATGGACCTCTAGGGTGAGCCCTAACCCAGTCTGACCAGGGTCCTCCTTCAAAATTCCCCAGGAAAATGATGTCCAACCCACAATTCCACACCCAACCAAACGGTAGTCATAAACTCCATGTCATTTAAACATTTTTAACATTTTAAGTCTCAAAAACCTATCCCATGTGTGGTCAGGAAGGTCCTGGAGAAAATACACGTCACCCAAGGGAAGAACAGCTGGGAGCCAGAAGCCAGGACCGCGGATGCAGGGCAGGAGGGCAGGACCTCAGCCCAACCTGTGCGGAATAGCAGGCTCAGGAATCGAGTCCGATTTTGTGGAAAACGGGCCCGGGAGGCATGGGCGAAAAGGTCCTGAATTGAAAAAGTACGATCATTATTAAGCCTCCAGAAAAATAAACAGGGCCGATACGCCCGCTGGCCCGGGAATAAACACGTGTGCGCCGCGAGGGCCGTCACGCATGCGCACTGCGCCGCGGCTGGTGCCTGACCGCGAGCACGGCCACGCCGCCGTGGCTGCCTCTGCTCTGCGACTCAGAGGCGAGTCGCCAGGAGGCCGCGTGGCCCACCACTTACTCTCTGGCGCCTTTCCGGGGAGCTTGGCAAGCCCCAGATCACACTGCCCGCCTGGTAACTTACTCAGGGGTGTGGGGAGGGGAAGAGGGGAGACATGGCCCGCAGCGATCACCAGCCCTGCGGCCAGGGTGAGGCAGTGGGCTTGGGAAGACCAGAAGCCACGCTTAGTTTTAAGTTCAGTTTTAGGCCTTTTTAAGAGCCATTTGATAATTGAAACTCTCTTTTGAGTACCGCTTTTGATAAACCAAACAAATACAAACCCCTTTTTAAACAGCTGAACAGGACTTACCGTTACCGAGGGCACAGCAGCAGCGGCCGCGCTGCTCTGGGGCCGGCCCACCGCGGGCCTGTAGCCTTCAGCGGTCCCTGGAGCCCCGGGGCTGAGCTGGGCGGACACCCTCCCAGCCCGTCCGTCCCTCCTCCTGTGTCTGTCTCTGCCTCGGACCCCCACCTGGGTCCAGGTGGGACAGTCCTCCAGAAGATGGGGCCTACTACTGCGCCGACCCTGGAGGCTAAGCTCACCCACTTCCCTACCAAGTGACCGAGGAGGGGTAGACAGAGGAGTCTGCCCCAGCCCGATCCCGCTGCCCGAGGTGATGCTGGCCACCAGGTCCACAGCCGGTCTACACACCCCCGGCTTCCCAAACTGCCTCAGCCGGCTTGAGCCAACAGTGCAGACCCCACCGCCCAGCTCACCTGCCACCGAATGAGGACCCAGGCCCCTCTGAAACTCAATCTTAGGACTGAGGTGGGCAGATCCTGCCCGCCCCCCCACCAACCCTGCAGCCCAGCTCCCACCTCCCAGGTCCTGAAAGCACTGGACAGAGAAAGGAAAGCAGTTGGTCATTTAGCGAAACCACAGCCAGAGAGCAGAGACCTCACACAAGTTTCGAATCAAGCTTTTAATGAAAAGATCATAAAATAACAGTATCTCGTCACTGTACATTAAGACTGCACGCTCTGAATGGAGACATCAGTGACCAGCTTTATGATACTGGTGGGCTGCGCACCCCCAGCTCTGACCTGAATTATCCAGACTCTGGAGGGAGGTGAGGGCAGTGTGGTGCCTGACAGCGGCGGTGGCCAGCACAGGAGTGCGATCGCGCGCGCCCGAAGGGCGCCTGGCGGGACACGAATCCGCCTCCAGTTTCCGGTCAAGAAACGGCGGAACCCCATCCCCCCTCTCCGACGAGGTATTTGTGAATGGGACAGCACCCAACCTGGGCTCCCCCAAAGGGGAAGAGGAAAGCCAAGTGGTGGGTGGGGGCAGGGGGCTCCCCTCAGCACCTGGCCCCATGGGGCCCCGCCTTGTGGCGGGGAGGAGCCCGGGGGACCCTCCCTGCCCCGAGTGAGGTCTGTTATGCAGCATATTTGAGGTCAATAAATTACAGCAATAAATAGCAAGGTGAGGTAGGGGGAGGGGCTCCCGGTAGAAAGTCACAGTGGGGTGACAAGCCGGGGTCCCGGGCAGCCTCGACTCCCACGGCGTACCCCCACCCCCTGACGTGGAATGTCAAACCGGGCTCTGGGCGGGCCTGCTCCACCCCTCCAGGCATCAGGTTCGCGGGCATGGGGACCACCGCTGCCCGGGGGAGCGGGGGCCTTGGTCCCTGCACGGGGCACCGCCAAAGGCCCAGCACCTCTGCTTTCGTCCCCAAGCCGCAGGGAAGGGTGGGCGGCCCTGCCCTCCTGGCCGCCCAAGCCTCGCCCCGGCCCGGGATGGCTGCCGGGAGGGCGGCTGGGGTCCGCCCGCCCCATGATCGATCGCACTCCTGTTAGCGGCCAGTCCGTGAATACTGACGGGTGGGGCTGGCGGAGGGCCGGCGCCCCCGGGTGGCGGCCGCCGGAACACACCCGGCTGCGTGAGGTTCTGGGTCGTGTCCGTTTCACAGGCTGAGGTGTATGGCTATGCTGCGCGTCTCTGAGATTCAGATCTGCTTAAAAGGTCCGTCTTCTCTTTACTTTTTTTTTTTGCCATCCTGGAGGAGCCTCGGCGGCGGGCTCGGTCTCCCAGGGGAGCGTGCGTGGCGTGGCGGAGCCCGGCCTGCCGCTCGCCCCAGTCTGAGAAATAAATACATTCATCACTGCACAAACATATCGATACAAAAGCAACACTGCCCCGAGCGCTCGCACCGTCTGCGTCGGTGAGGACCGGCCCAGGGAGCCCTCCCACAGCTGGGGTCTCCGCGGAGCAGTGCGAAGGTCCTGGCTTTTTGGCTTGAGAGGGACCCTTACATCAACCAGCGGGGGTCTCACGGGCAGAGCAGCCCCGGCTCTTTGGTGCCAGCTGGGCTGGGAGGAGGGCTCCGCGAGGACGGGGCCTCCACGCCGCCCAACCCCCCCGACCCCAACCCTGGCGGCCCCCCTGCCCGTGAGCCCTCCGGGCCGACTCAGGGCCTGGAGCGGAAGGTGGGGACTCACTGGGACTGGCCCTACAGCTGCTGAGGTCTGAAACTGTAAAAGTTTATGTAAACAATGAGATAAATATATTAGTATCTTTTTTTCTGAGCCCATTGAGGTTCCATATGCATTCAAAATGTGCTTTGGTTTAAAAAATAGCTTTTGTGAATTTGGGTGTGAGCTTTTTTTTTCTTTTTAATCTTTTCCTACATGACATCTGCTATTGTTTCCTGTTTCTCCGAAACATTCAGGAATTAAGTGTCTAAAGCAGAGAACTGTAAGCCGCCCTGGGCCTCCAATGGCCTATCTCCTGGTGAGGCGCCGACACACAAGTCCACACACATTCACGAGCACGCACTCCACGTGAAACCAAGGGAAAAGGAGAACAAATCCAAGTGTCCTGTGAACCCCACCCCGGCCCACAAACCCTTAACATCTTAAATAAGAAACTAGTGTTTTGCTTTCTTGTTAAAATACAGAGAAGGCGCGATACAATACTCAGGTGGGTACAATACTATGTCACACGAAGGTCCCTGAGGGCCTCTATGCCCCGTCCCTGAAGCTCTGCCCTGAACCACCTGCTTCACCGGGGCCGCGCCCACGGGCGTGTGTGCAGCTCCCGCTACAGACTTTTGTCGTGTGGCTTAAGTGCTGGTGGGGGGGCAAGCAGAGGGGCTGGGGGATCCTGCCTGACTTGCTGGAACAGGCGTCCCCGGAGGGGACGGCAGCGGGCTCAGGAGGGCCCTGAGCGGCCCCAGCCCCCTCATTCCCCACACCCTCCACCTGGGTCCCTGGTTTCAGCTGGAGGGTCTCTGGAGGGGGGAAGGGATGACTCCAGAATTTTTGGTCTGAAATTAAAGTAGAAAGAAAAGAGAAGAAATAAAAGCAGAAAGCAAAATGAAGGCGATAAAGCCACTGGTCCAGCCCTGGGCTGCAGCTGGCTGAGGACGGCGGGCCGACCTCGTGACCTTGGCCCGGCCTTGCGGGCCTCTAGAGCCCTGGAGGTGTCTGACATTGGCAGAGCCCAGGGCAGGGGTGGGACTCAGGGTGAGCCCACGGTGGCCGCCAGTCCGCCCAGAGGTGCCAAGGTGAAGGGGGCCACGGGCTGGTCAGGTTGACTGTGCTGCTCTCCAGAGGGCAAGCCCTCGGGGGCTAGGACCGGGGCAGGGAGGGGCTCACTTCCTCCCCTGCTCCCTGGACGCCGCGCCCATGCCCACCGGGCCAGGTCAGGGCGGTGGCTGGCCAGACACCCCGAGACACGCGGGCGCCCCTACTGACCAGCCCAAAGGAGAAAACAAGCATCATGGCCACAACTGCCATCACCAACCACATCCTGTTCAAGAGGTAGCAAAGGTCAGAAGTCTCTCCACCTTGATGGGGGGTGGGGGGAGGGGCGACATGATGCACACGCACGCTGCTCGCACAGACACACAGACACACGTAGAAAATGGAAACGTACCGACCCCGCACCGCAGCCAGCCCCCCGCCCCCTAGACCTTCCAGTTCCCACACTCACATACAGGTTACACGGGGTTTTCTCGTAATCAAAACAAGTACCTCTAAACAAAGAAGATTCCTGGGCAACCATGGGAAAGCACTCTCTCCTGAGGCAGCCAGGGGCGCGAGCCCAGGGGAGCCTTTGGCTGAGAGGGGCTCCTGGGCCCAGAGGGTGGGCCCTGGCCGCAGCTGGGCGAACCCCGTACATTCTGTCTGCAGACCCAGGCTCAGCCCCGAGGGGCCGGGAGGAAAAGAAACTCTTGTTGGTTTTGGTTTAAAAAACAAAATTCAAAACGAAGAAAAGAACAGATCAGTAGGAATAACAGCCACACCGGCCCGGAGGGCTCTTTAGCTGTGGAGAGGTAGGCGGTGGGGGCCCGCTGTCCCAGCGCCACTGAGCAGTGACCCCTGGCTCGGGGAGGGAGGGCGCGGACCCCTCCCTCCGGCACCGCCCCCGCAGCCCCGAGCCAACGGGTGAGCGGACCCCAGGGACCCAGCCCGCAGACGCCGCGCGGCCAAGGCGCTGGCCAGGCGGCGCGGGGCGCGGGTTAAAGCTGGGGGGCCGCCGGGGTCTTTGGCGTCTAGGAGGGGGCGGTGTGCATGCGCAGGTGGCTGATGAGGTTGCGCTGCTGCGTGAACTTGCCCCCGCAGAGCTGGCACTCGTAGGGCTTCTCGCCCGAGTGCACGCGCATGTGCTCGGTGAGGCGGTACTGGCGCGTGAAGCGCATGCCACACTCGCCGCAGGCGAAGGGCTTGAGGCCCAGGTGGCTGCGCATGTGGCGCGTCATGGTGCCGCGCTGCGTGAACATCTTCCCGCAGATGCCGCACGGGAAGGGCCGCGCCAGCCAGTGCGTCTTCTCGTGCTGGCGCAGCGTGGCCGCGTCCTTGTAGCTCTTTTCGCAGGCCGAGCACTGGAAGGGCCGCCCGGCCGCAGGGGCCGCGCTGGGCGCCGACAGGTCCTCCGCCTCCTCGTCGGCGCCGCCCCCCTCCCTGATGAGCAGCTCCTCCTCCGCGTGCGCCTCCACGTGCGCGTTGAGCTGCTCCGAGCTGGGGAAGCCCTTGGCGCAGGGGATGCAGACGTACAGGTTGTCGCCGTAGGGCACCGGCTCGAAGCCCTCCTGCCGGTACACGTAGGGCGCGCCGGCCGGGCCGCCCTCGCTCCCGCTCTGCGCGCTGTCGTCGCTGCCGTCCTTGCCGTTCTCCTCCTCCTCCTTGCAGGCGTGCGGGGGCTCCCCGAAGGGCCTGCCTGCCGCCGCGCTGCCGGCCAGGAGCCCGTTGGGGACCCTGTCGCCTAGCCCTTCGGCCTCCTCCCCCGGGCACGGGCCCTTGGGCGCCACGTCCCTCCGCTCAAACGGGGAGGCGGCTGCGGGCTCCTTCTTGGCCCACTCCTTCTTGCGGGCCGAGTGCCGGAGGCTCTTGCGGGGCGGGGGCCCGCCTGGCCCCTCCAGCAGGCACAGCGGGTTGTCGTCCGCCCCCTCCAGATCCATGGGCTCACTGAGGGTGCCCCCCAGCTCGGTGTAAGAGGCACTGTTGGCGACGGGAGGGGCGGAGGTCGAGAGGGGTGAGCCCTCCTGGCTGTCGCTCAGCTGGGCTGGGTCGTCGGGGGTGAGGGAGGGCCCGGGGGTGGCGGGGGGCAGCGGAGGGCTCTTCTTGGACAAGTCCAGGCCCAGCTCCTGCTCACAGCTGCCGCCGCTCCCGTTAGCACTGCAGCCGCCCAGGCCGGCCTCCCCGCTGCCGGGACAGACGGGCCGACCCAGGCCGTGCGCGCCCTCCTGGCTCAAGCCGGCCAGGAAGAGCTCGTCGTCAGAGCCTTTGGCCTGGGAGAGCTCCTGGGGGGCGTGGGCCCCCTTGCGCCCGTCCACAAGGCCTGGGTAGCGGGTCTGGATGACCGAGGCCGTGGACAGCCGCTGGCTGCGGGGGGGCCGCCCCAGGCCAGCACCGCCCCGCCCAGAGCCGAAGGGCTTGCCGGCTCTCTTGAGCTTGCGCCGGCAGAGGGCCGCCAGCTCGGGCAGCTGGAGGTAGCTGGCGGCGGTGAGCAGCGTGCTGAAGTTGGGCTCGGCCGGCGGCTCACCGGGCAGCAGGCGGCCGGTATAGATGAAGTCCAGGATCTGCTGGAACACCGCGGAGCTGACCATGTCCGTGTCCAGGCTGATGAGGTTGTCGTGCAGCACCAGGGACTTGAAGTAGACGCTGCTGGCGGCCAGCACGTTCTTGTGGGCGCGGAAGACCGCGTTCTCCACCATGATGATGACGTCACACAGGAAGCCCTGTGTGCGCTGCTGGTTCAGCTGCAGCAGGAGCTGCTTCGAGTGGCTGGGCAGCTCCATGTCGGGCCCCATGTCCCCGCGCCCCGCCCACACGCACCACCTGCGGGCAGGAGCAGACACGCGCCGTCAGCGGGGGCGCTCCCGGGGCCTCCCCCAGGCTGCCCGCCCGCCCAGCCCATCTGCACGCTCGAAGACGCAGGGACAGGGCGGGGCACAGAAACCGGGGCTCCGTCCCCTAGAGGAAGGCGACCCCACGCCCAGACGGACCAGTGGGTGAGCAGCAGAGACCACAAGGGGACAAAACCCCGGGCGGACACATCGCCCGCGCGGGCGCGCAGCAGCCCGGCTTTCCGGTCCAGCCGGAAGTTGTCTCTGCGCACGCAGTCGCCCAGCACGCGCTGAAGCCACCTTCTCCTCGACTACCACGAGGGCAGGTCTGACCCGCAGCCTTCAGCAACGTCACGTGACGCTGCAGCCCGGCCATTCCCCCCACCCCACCATCCCCCCGGCTTGTGCCTCTGGGTACCGAGCAGCAGAGGTGGCCTGGCCGAGCCTGGTACCGCAGGCCCCAGGGCCTTCCTGGGCAGGGCAGGTTGTCTGAGCCTGGGAAGCCCCACCATGTGCGAGGGCGGCTGCGCCAGGCCAAGGCCCCATCCCTCCAGCTGCTCAGGCGCGTGCCCACCCACAAGGGCCTTCATGTCCCTGCGCTCAGGGCTGACCCGGGAGAGGAGCGCGCTGCCCCAGGCCTCCCCCAGCAGGGACCCAGGGTCCTCGCCCTCCCCCTTGGGAGGGGTCGCGCCCACCCACCTGCTGTCCCACCCTGGCCCACACCTGCCCTTGTCTTGAAAGACAGAGAAGCCCCCACAACCCTGTCCACCCTGGAAAGTTCTGCACACAGTGCCCACGTGGGCCAGTCCCCCTCCCTGCCCTGGCCAGCCAAGGGGGACAAAGAGCCCAAGGCGGGGAACACCTGGCTGGGAGTGCGAGGGCTGGGAGCCCACAGCCCTCCTCCCCCACGCTGCCAGCGCTGCCCGCACACAAAGGCCGGGGCCAGCATGCAGGCCGGGCGCTCAGCACTCAGCTGCCCTGAGTCCCCAGGAGGAGGAGCAGACCCCGCCCCCCGCCGTACCCCTAGCCCCCCCAGCCTACCGGAGTGCCAGGGGCCCAGAAACCATGTGAGCAGCAGCCAGGGGGGGTGGCCTCCTCGAGTGCGTGGCCTCCCTGGGGGTGCATCAATGCCTGGTCACCTGCAGAGGAGAAGGTGGACAGTTAGCACGCACGCCTCGCACGAGGGGCAGAGCGGCCTGGGCCAGGCTCCTGTCTGCGGCGAGGTCGGCTCCGGACAGCTGGGCAGGAGGCAGCAGCTACGGTGCCTGCAGCCCGGCTGGCGGCAGGAAGGAGGCAGGTGTGGGGCGCTCAGCCGCACCCCCACAGGATGCAGGGTGCTCCGGGGGCCGCCTCGGGCGGGGAAGTGGGGGGACAGGCGCGCAGCTCTGGGCGGGCGGGGTGGCAGGAGGCCTGGGCAAGGCCCTTCTAGGCTGGCCACATTTACATAACAAAAGGTCAGAAATGGAGGCGCTGGTGCAGCGGGCTATTTATAAGATCCAGTCTCAACCGCTTCTGGCTCCCCAGCCCCCTGCCCTGCCCTGCCCTTCCCTCTGGGTCTGCGCTCGCCCCCTCCCTGCCAGAGCCCAGCCCCCTCCTGCCCAGCGTGGCCTGACCACATGGCCCTCACAGGCTCGCCCTTTCAATACCAGCCCGCCAAGGCTGCTGGCAGCTGCCGCCAGATGCGGGCGGGCTTCCTGGCCCCCCAGAGCTTCAGGTCCTGGGAGAGGGGTCCCGAGGTCCTGGCTGCTTGCCCCCCACCACACCAGGCCTGGGCACCCTGGGCGTGCAGCCAGGCAGGGGGCGGCAGCCTGAGCCCTGAGCCCTGAGCCCCTCCTGGTGCGCCCCTCCCCCGCCCAGGGCCAGGGCGGCTCGGCCGGTCCTCTGGAATGTGCCCAGACCCGGGGTGCGGGGTGGCCAGGAGGCCTCGCTCCAGCCTGCCAGCTGTCTCCTGCCCCCAAGCACGGCTCCCCGCTGGCAGGGTTGGCCAGGGAGGGGGCCGGCCTGGCTTGCCGGCAGTGTGAGCCCTGCTGGTGTGGGGCCGCTGCCCAGCCTGGCAGGAGCCGCCACGGGCTGGGACGCCCCAGCAGCCGGCACCCCCGCCCCACGCGCCCACTCTACCATGCCCAGAGCCTGGACAGACGAACAGGTCAGAGAGGTGGGCTGGGAACTGTCCCTGTTAGGCTGACCCCAACACCCCCCAAGGAAGGGGTCTCTTGTGAACAGAGGCCCTGGGCGACTTTCCCAGCCCTCTGCTCCCAAGACCACTGCTCGATGAGTGACGGGTCCTGGCTGAGGTCCCGGGCACCCTTCCTCCCCCAGCTCAGGCCTCGTGAGGGCACTCTCCTGGCGCCCGGGAGGGCAGGAGGCGGTAAGAGAAGCCCTCAGGTGTTTCAGCTGGATTCCATAGCAGCTGGTCCAGCTCGGTCTGGACTACTACGGAACCTGGAACCAGGGAGGCTGAGCCCTCGGGCTGGCCCGTCCTTCAGCCTCTGGCTGGAAACGCCGGGAAACAGTGCCTGGCAACAGGCTACCCTCCCTTCAAGCAGAGAAGGGGGCATCCCAGCCCACCTCCACCCCACCAGGGGCTGTGAGCCCCTCAAGATGCCCATTACCTGGCCGCCACGCCCCAGGGCCTTAAGCACAGCGGGTTCGTCACAGGCCGCAGACACACGCTGGCCACTGGCCTTCAAAAACCTGGGTCCAGCTGACCTGGCGTGAGCGCCTGGCGCTCCAGGTGCGGCCCAACAAGTGTGAGCCAGGCCCTTCCGGGCTGCAGGAGGGGCGCCTGGAGGCAGAGCGAGGCGGCCCCCGACCCCGGCGCCCGACGCCAGGCTGACGAGCATCCTGCTCACAGGGCGTGCCCTCCACCTCCAGTGCAGATGAGACCGGGGCTCTGGGGCTTAAGCGACCTGCCCAAGGTCACAGGAGCAAGACGGAGGCAGAGCCCTGCTCCAGACTCTGCCACCCAGGACAACCCCCATGTCTCCTCCCCATCCGCCGCCCGGTCCGGCGGCCCGCTGACCCCCTCACCCAGGGGCCCATGCCATGCCCACCGCTCCCTGGGGCACAGCCCTGGCCTCCGCGGCCCCTCCGGCTGCCCTGCAGGTGGGGCTGCTGGCGAGTGGGCCCCACGGCCCTAGTGAGCCCAGACCTGGATGCCCGCCAGCCGCTCCTGGCTGGCCTCCCAGACCGTCCTCCTGGAAAGCAGCGGGCCCTGTGAATGCCAGGAGCCCTGCCCTCCTCCTGATGGGACAGGACGCCCAGGAAACACGCTGGGGCTCGGTCAGCGTGCCGGAGAAGCGTTGGGAGGGACCCGGGGCGGGCCTCCAAGCCTGAGCAGTGTGGGAGGAGGCGCCCACCCTACCCACCACCCAGAGCCTGCTCCCGATGCCCACAGCCCCTCTGTCCCACATGGGCAGCCCACCCGGGGGACTCACGGCGCCACACGACACCTGCTGTCTAGGGGAACCCTGAGCGCGTGCCCCCCACCCTCCTCCAGCCACCCGTGGCTCCCACCTGCACGACATGGGGCCTGCAGCCAGCTCCCCCTGCTGGCCTGGGCACAGCTGGCTGCTGGGCACCAGGTAGGCACGAGGCGGGGTCCTGCAGGGAGGCCCTGGCCAGGAGTGCTGAGATGGGGAGGGGCAGGGGAGCGCTGCCCGGGGCGAGATCATTGTTACAAAAACATCCAGAGAAGGTGCCCACCTGGCCCCCCCGCTGGCCAGAGGGGCCTGAGCGCTTGGGAAGGAGGCAGCGGGCAGCAAAGAGCAGGAGCCTTGAGGCAGGGAGCCCGTGGGAGGTGTCCCCAAGTGGCCAGGATCCAGGGCCCGGAGGCGCCTCTGCCTGGTGGCTCCCACACCCGCTTCCTACTCGCCCTGCGGGGTGTCAGGCCTGGACCGGGGAGCAGCTTCAGAGGACACAGACCCAGAAGCTGGGAAACCAGCTTCCTACTCCCCAGAAGGCAGGAAACGCCCAGCAACAGGGGTCAAGAGGAACGATGTGGCCCCCAAAGGGAAGACCCCTTTCCCACGTAAAGACACCCAGAGTGACTAGGAAATGGGGCTCGGTTCCCAGGGCTGTCCTGGAGGCAGGACGGGGCCGGCACCATTGCCCACCCGCCTGAGGCACCTTCCAGGAGTCAGCTGCCCAGCCCAGGGCCTCTCTAGGTCACAGACTCCAAAACCCCAACCATGAAACAACTCAAGAAGCTAGAAACCTCTCCCACGCTAACCCACGACTCTCAAAGATCTAGAAGACAAAACAGACTACCGCTTTCAATCACCACTTCTGTGTACGAGACGAGAGAACGCTTCCCCACTGAACAACAGGAAGGACCCCCTCAGGGTGGAGGTCCTTCCCGGGAAAGGGCAGCCAACCCCTGCACCCACGTGGCGGCAGAGGCACCCAGGCCCCATACCCTGCCCAGGACAGAGTCACAGAAACAAAACCCAAACTGGATGGCAGACGGCAGGACAGGGTTCACCCGGCTGACTGAGGCCTGAAAGCGGACTTCCGGGCAGAAAAGAGAATGCTCAGACTTTAGAAGGACCGAGTTGGGAGGCGTGCAAGCCTCAGGAGCCAGGCAGGTGCAGAGGCTCCTGGCGGCACGCGGGCTGAACCTGGGTCAGGAATTGCTGACCAGGGACGCGTCCTGCAGCTGCCAGCTAACGGGTGAACAAGGCAGCCAGACCCTAAAGGGGCACAGGGGACCCTGGGCAAGGTGAGAAGCAGGGGAGGACAGGACTCAACACACGAGGAGCTTCGTTCTGTTCTGGACGTGGGATGTGTGCCCACCTGGGGAGAGCCTGGGGTGCAGTCGCTCACAGCTGGCATGCTTCTTAGGTAGGGTCAGCGCAGGGCTGCTCCCAGGGCTGACAGCAAGCCCAGCCAATCCCAGACTAATCACAACAACCCGAGGGGAAAAACAGCCGTGCTGGGAAGGAAGGAACCCGAGCCCAGCCAGGAACCTGCAGGACACGGAGGGACCACCTTCAAGCCTCTCAGAGGGGACTTCGCCCTCCAACGCAGGCGGTGTCGGGAGCGAAGACCCCTCGTGCTCCGTGGCCAATAAAACGCCGAAGCGATACTGGAACAATGCCAACCAAGGCTTTAAAAATTGTCCATGACAAAAAAACAAATCTTTACAGAACAAAACCACCAGAAACCTCTCATCAGGGCAGACAGGTTGGCCAGCCGAAGGCACCAACGGCCGACGGCACTCCAACCGTCGTTTCCAGGTGCCGCCTGCGGGGGACGGGAAGGGGCTCTGCAGACCCCGGCAGGCACTCCCAGGAGGCACAGGAGGCCCAAGACTGGGGTCAAAGGAGGCCACGGGCAGAAGGGTCAGCCCAGCCTGGAGGGCCTCCCGCCACGGCCCAGGGGCATGCCAAAGGTAACCACCAGGTGGCTCTGGTCCACAACCGTAAACACAGGAGCAGACACGCCTCAGGCACCCACCGGTTTTCAAAAAGCTGTTTTCGAGGATAAAACTGGGGAACCGCTAAGGAACACACTGCAGGCTGTGCCCTGGGCCTCAAGCGCCCGCGGGGCACCCAGAGGAGGGCCCGCCTGCCCAGCAGACCCTGCGGCCGACCAAACAGGAGAGGCCGAGTTCGGGAAGGGAGTGAGAGAGGGGGGTCCTCCGGGGCTCGGCAGGAACACGCCTAGAACTTCCTCAGATGGGACTGGAAGGGCCACCTGAATTAACAGGCTGCGTCCAGCGACAGAGAGGTGGGCACCCCTCCGCCCCAGAAGCAAGGCGGCCCCAGGGGGTGGCTGCGGACTGCTGAGGCAGGGCAGAGAGTGGACCTGCGGTGGCCCACGGGACAGGGCGTAGTGACTCCCAGCAGGCGGCTGAGTCTCAGAAGCACAACCAGCACCCCACTCCACGGACGGGGCAAGCCCGCTGTCCAAGGACCCGGACAAGCACAGGGAAGTGGCACGCGCACACAACTCAAGAGGGGGGGACCCAGGAGGGGCCGCGAGCCACCTCTCACAAGGGCAACGTGCTTGTGCTTCGCACCACCGCCTCAGGTCCACGAGAGCCAGTGTGCTGGCCTCAGGGAGACAGAGCTTCTGGATCCAGAGAGAGGCCGCCCCCAGGGCCCCTCTCCCCAGCTACGTGGCTGGGGACACGGGAGGCCCACGTAAACTGGGGCTTCCAGGCCAGGCCCACAGGACGCCACCCAGGAGCGCCTCCCCCAGGAGCGAGGAGGGAGCCGCAAGTCCAACACAGGTGCCCCCACAACCTGCAGCCGCCAGGCCCGAGTCATTTCCTCAAACCCAGGTCCATCCAGTCACGCCCCGGCTTAGGGCTCTCAATGGATTCCGGGGCCCGGATAAAGTCCATGTCGGGACTGGTCCGTAGAGAGTTTCTACAGGGCCTGGCCGCCCCTCCACGGCCCCCAGGCACGCCCGAGGGCCTCTACCTCCGAGAAGCACCCATCTCCCCCACCTGCTGCCGGCACCCAAGGGGCTCCCAAGCTCAGGGACCCTGTGTGCCCCCCAGCTGGCAAGTGGGCCAGAAGCGAGGACAGGCCGGGCTGAGGGAGCAGATGGGCTGAGGGGAGGAGGCCCCTCAGACAACGGCCAGCCTTCCTTGACCGACACCTAAGACTCGACGAGCCTCTGACGCTGCCCCTGTGACTAACTCGCACCCAGAGGTGCAGAAGCCCGCAGCCCACCTCGCGCTCACACCCAGCCCAAGCTTGCAACACCAAGCGCGGGCCGTTTGGAAAACAGTCACTCACGGAGCTGACCAGACCTTCCCGACGCGCTTGGACGTGGCTTAAGGACACAGGTTCTTGCCGTCGCCGCGGCCGCGTCACAGGACACGCGGAGGCCTTTCTCGAGCCCCCCCTCCCCGGCCTCCCCAGCCTCAGCACCGTCAGCGGTCTCCCTCTGGTGGGAGGCTCCCGTTCACCCGAGAAAAGGTCCCCAGGCTGAACCACCACCTGGCCCGTCAGCCCCTCCTTCACGAGCAGCAGCGGGCGGACACGGTGCTGTCGTGGACAGAGCCTGCCCTGCTCACCCGAGACGCGACGCTCACCCCTGGACCTCCTGCACGGCCCCGGGACGGCAGCCTGGCCCAGGCACCAGGGGAGCGCCACGGGCAGCACCGAGGCACGTGTCAGCCTGTGGACGGGGGCCGTGGGGAACGTCTGGGCATTCTGAGAGTCCTGGGGACCCAAGCGTCCGCAGGCCACACTGACAACAGCTGTTGGCCACCGCCTCAAACACTCCTACCCCCTCTCCGGGCACCAAAGGGCACGTGGGGGCACAGGCTTGCAGCAGGGCCCGCTCCCCCAGCTCAGGATGGCCACCATAGGCTGGAAACCCAGGTGAGGGCCACTGAGAGGAGCGGTTTCCAAAGGCAAGAAAAGGAACGGCACTTCAGGTGGCCTGCGAGAACAGCCTCAGCAGCAGGGCTCCCGCCTGCAGGGCGGGCAGCCCCCCCCCTCCCCGGTCGGGCGCAGAGGGGCAGGGCGGGCTCCCGGGGCAGGGGTGCTGCCTGCCCAAGGCACCAGGCCAGCCGCCCGACCCTCGTCAGCATCAACACGCATGGGGTGCGGCCTGCAGAGAGCACCCCTACCCTGCCCACAGCCTCAGGGCACAGGCTAGCTCACGGCAGCTCCAGGGCACCCGGGCCCGGCCGGCAGCTCCAGGGCACCCGGGCCCGGCCCCACTGGCAGCCTCAGAGCAGCCAGGATTGCCCCGACCCCCCAGGCCCTCTGCCCAGAGACCACCCCGCGCGCCCGCGCTGCCAACACCTCGAGGAGGACCCACCAGCCCTGACCCACCCTCATGGAGGGGCAGAGGGGAAGGGCTGTTTCAGGAGGGGTCCTCCTGCGGCCCAGAGAAGCGATGCCAGTCCACACCCGGTCGCGAGCAGTCACGGCCCCCACCCGGCGGAACCCCAGTGGCCCTCCAGTGAAGCGGCTCACCGCCCATCGCCCTTGAGTGCAAGCCTGTCCCACGGGCTCACTCACCCCCCAGAGCCCCACCAGCGGACTCTGTGTGTAGCCTGCTTGGGCTGCTTGCACAGACGGGCTTGCCCAGGGGTGCTCACACAGGCGTGCCCACGTAGGCCATGCCAGGCGTCCCAGAGGGAGGCCCTGCCCTCGTCCCACCACCCCCCAGTGCCCCGTCCGGAGCCGCGGGCACCTTCTTCCTCCCGGTGTCCAAGCAGAGCTGCTGGGAAGAAACCGCCAGCCCCTCTCCACCAAAGGGAAGGGCCTCAGGTCCTGGGAGGACGGGTGAGGAAGCCACACAGCCCAGAACCGCTCCAGCTCACGGCAGAGCCCCCGGGCCCCTCTGCCAGACGCGTGGGCCACAAACAGCAGAAAAGCAGCCCCCGGCTGCGCTTCCTACTCCGAAGGACCCCAAGCGGCCAGCGCCGCCCTCGCCACGCCCAGCAGCCCGGCTGCTCACCACCCGTCGGCAGCCACCCAGAGCAGGCGGGGGCTGAGTGCCGGCCGCCCTCAGAAGCAACGGGCCCGGGGCAGAGGGGCCGGCCAGCCAGGACTCAACTGAGGTCCTGCCCCCAGCGCCCCTCCCAGCCCTCGCCCCACCTCCAGGCCCGGTCAGGGGCTCCCTCACACACCTTCCCAGGTAACAACCTCAGGGACCCTCTCTCCCAGACACCTTGAGATCAAGGTGAGAAAGAAGGGGCAGGACCCAGTTCAGGGGGGCCCAGCGGCAGCCCCTGATGGCTTGTTTGGGAAGCAGGAAAAGCTCCCAGGTCCCCACGCCTGGGCAGAGAGGCCAACCAGGGCGACCCGGAGGCCAGAGCAGGCCGTCTGAAACCCAAGCAGGCCCGAGAGCGGCATGAGGTTCCCGGGGCTGCCTAAGTGCTCCCCAGCACGCACCAGCCTGGCGTCCCTCCCATAGGCACCTGGGGAAGAGGGGCCATGAAGAGCGTGAGGCCCCCGCACTCGATGCTTCTCTAGGACCCTGAAGCCTACGGGAGGATTGGCCAGCTGGGCCCGCTCTGTAAGCACGACCCCATGGGCAGTCTGGGGCCACCCCTGCTTGTCCAAGGGGACTCACCACTCCCTTGACCCTGCTATGTACAAAGATCCACCTCCTGCAAAAGCACCTGTGGTACCCACTTCACAGGCTCCAGGGAAGCTGGATGCGTGGGCTCCAGGCGACCCCTGCAGAGCGGAGCACCAGGGGCCCCACGGGCCCCACTGGGCAGTAGGGACTCGACGCCGGGTGCAGCCCCTGCCCGTCACAGGGAAACTTCTGCAGGAGCCGGGGCTGCCGCCCCAACATCCTGGCCGTCACCTCTGCGCCCTCTTCTCATCCATTCTGCAGCTACTCACCAGAACTCAGCAGCCCAGGCAGGAGAACCGCAAGGCCTGTGAGCAGGCTCAGAAGGCCAAAGAGCAGCGACCCCAGGCTGGGCGAGGCAGACCTCCAGCCACCTGTGTGTAGGTGGAGGGCGTTCCCAGGGCACTGAGGCAGCCCCTCCTCATTCTCTCGGAGAACCCACCCACCCCCACCCTCCCGGGGCTACTGGGGAAGAAGCCCAAGACCACGGGGGCCACGGGAGGCCGGTGCGCTCGGCGAACACACCAGGGCCGCAAGAGGTCCGCTCCCCACCTGGAGGCCCCCTCCCCACCAAGCCCGGCCCCGCCTTCCCTCGGGAGCCTTGGAATTCCCAGGAGCAGGAGCTCCCCTGGCGCCCCCAGAGGCCGGCCACCTGCCCTTCCGGGCTCCTCCCTCCGCGCCCACACCCACGTGCTCGGGTAGGCGGCCCCTCACAGGAAGCAAGCACGCACCGAGCACACTGGCGGCGCCCGGGCGGAAGGGCCCGCTTGAGCCCCCAGGCCACGCCCCCACCCCACCCGCCGGGCGGGCGTCTCCCGGGGTCTCTGTCCGCTCGCGGCCTGGCCACACCCTCCCGGGCCTCGCGCCCGGGCCCTCTCCTCCTGGACGGCGCTGGGGCCTGGAAGCAGCTCCCTCTGGGTTTGACCCACCCCCCGACCGAGAGCACCGGGGGGCCCACTCGCAACCCCACCCGCCCCCACCTGCTTTTCTGGCTCGGCCGCTCCCAGGAGCCCTCCCCCAGCCCAGGTCCCTAACCCTCAGGCGAGGCCCCTCCCAGCAGGAAGCGCAGCCCTGCCGCCGGGCCGAGTCAAACTGGTCCCACTGGCTGGCAGCCCCTAACCCAGGGGGAGCCAAGCTGGGATCCCAGAGCCCCCAGCCCCAGGCTGTGACACAACCCCGGGTCTCTGAGGGCGCTGCAGCCCCAGCACAGCCCGGGAAACCAGCAGAGCCTGCACCTCCCGGCCGAAGGCGCACCGCTCAGAGGCAAGGCTGAGGGCTTGAGGGCAGAGACCCAGGCCGGCCCCAGGCACACCACCTCTGTTCCCAGAACACTTCGCTGAGCGGATAAAGGGCCCCTGCACGGCCTAGCGGGTGCCCGACAGCAGCGGGGGCGCCGGCTTCCTGGAAGCGGGCACCTACAGGGCCACGCTCCTGTCTCCCTCCTGCTGACGGAATCGCGGCCCCGCCTTCCCAGACCGCAGGCTCCCCATGAACACCCTGCTGCAGGCGGCCCTCAGCACCTCCTCAGGTGCCCAGGGCACTCCCCCGTGTCACCCCGGGGCACTCTCAGAGACAGTGTGCCCGGCGCCTTCCCCAGGCTGAGCTCTGGGGGCCGCAGTACGCGCGGGTGAACTCCAGCTCTGCTCCCACTTTAGAAACACGTTACAGACACCGAGGCCCAGAGAAGCCCATCTCGGTCCAAGGCCACTAGAGAGTCAACAGCGCTGAGGCCAGTACCCCTCACTGCCCCCAGAGGCTCTCCTCAGTCAGGCGCCCAGGCCAGGACCGGAGAAAGCTGACCTGTGGTCTCTCTGCAGACGCAGCTGGGAACAAGAGCCCTCCCCACCCCAGTGATCAGTCCCTGGTTGGGGGGGGGGGGCACTGGCCCTCAGCCCTGGTGGGCAAGGCAGGCCAGCCGTGGGTGGGGCAGACTGCTGGAGGCCAACAGGCCGAGCAAAAAAGCAGGGCGGCGGGTCCCCTGGGTAAACTGGACTTTATTCCTTCCTCACTCCTCGACGCTCCAGAACTGCCCTGCCAGCCCTTGCACGGGGGCGAGCTGCAGCTCACAGACACTGCCCCCACCCCGCCGCCACCTCCGGGCAGACAATGAGGACTCGGGGAAGGCAGCAGGCCTGTCAGCTCAATAATGCAAAACCCTGTTGCTGAGTCCACGACAGCTGACTTCAAGTGGATCGGAGGCTGTGCTTATTAACAAAATGAGAAACCTGATCCATGGAAAGAAAGCACTACGCAGGGATTAACCCAGGGCTGCAGCCTGTGGAGAAGGCCGGGCTGCTGGCCAAGACGGGGCAGGGAGGACGGGACGCGGCCTACCTGTCCCTGGCAGGCACCTGGCGGCAGGACAGGGCAAATCACCTCCGCCCCCCTCCTTCCAGCAACTGCAGCAATCATTTCAGCTCGGCTTTAATTAAAGGCCTGGTTCCCTCAGGCTGCTTCTTCCTCTCCCCAGAGCCAGCAACCAGAGGGAGAATTTTCTTTTCAGGAATTGCTTGTAAAAGCCGAATGACTAATCTGCAAGTCCCAACAACTGGCAGGAAAACACTGCAGAGAGAAACCCTGGGCGCAGCCCCAGCACTCGAGCCGAACGGCCAGAGGAGCTGGGCGACGGGCCCTCAGCAACACCCCACAGCCGGCCCGCAGGTGGCTGGGAGCCCAGGGAAGACCCGCCTGGGAGGGCTGTGGCCAGGGCAGGTGGGAAGCTCCCTGCCAGCCTTCCCCAGCCACCGCTTGCCCACTGGCTCCCCTGGCAGGCAGGGCCACTTACTGCAGACTCCAAGCAGCAGCCTCTCACCCCCCTCCACGGTGCTAAGAGCTGCTAAACCAGTGATCTCCCCACACGGCTTTGTCTCTGGAGGCCAGCCGGTGCCCGGCCCATCTGCTTTTTTTTTTTTCAGACCACTGCAGCGACCCTGCTCTCTGCTGAGCGGAAGCCCACTCCCAGAGCCAGGGCTACAGACCAGCCACATGGCCTGTGCTCTTGCAAATGTCTGCTGAAAGGCCCAGGGAGCCCAGACGCTGGCAGATGGGAACGCAGGAGCAGACTAAAGCCAGGAGCCAGGAAGCAATAAACGCTAGCTCCAGAAAGGGCCTGGTATGAGTGACCGGCTCCATCCCTGCGGCCGGGGTGGGGACCTGGAGAACACCCCCAGCAGCTCTGGAAGGCCCCTCTGCT
>SJYG01000399.1:1192425-1202930 GCA_006410535.1 Litocranius walleri | reverse complement strand
GGGGCGGGGCCGGGGCGGCCGCCAGGCGGCGGGGGGAGGGGCGCGCGGGTGGCGCCGGGGGGCCTGGTCGCCCCCGCCCGCGGGGCAGGGGCGGCGCCGCGACCTCAGCCCCGGAACGCGCGGACCGCACCCCCTAGAAGGGGACTCGGCCCCCCACACTTGGAGCCGACCCCCCTCCCGCCTTGAGCCTGACCCTGACCCCTGGCACCCCAGGTCCGTGCCCCCGCCGCGGGCGGCCAGCGTGGTCCGCAGACGGCCTTGATCTGCAGAAGGAAGCCCCCGCGGCCCGCCGGCCCTAGCTGCCCCGAGGGCACGGGGGTCCCCCTCGCCGAGCCCAGCCGGCCCCTTCCGGTGGCTGCAGCCCCTCGCGGGCCCCTGGGGTCAAGCGAGGCGCACAGGTTGGCCGGCGGGACCCGGGCTGTTCGGAGGGGCTGGAGCGGGCCAGGGACGGCGACGTGCTCTAAGGGGTCACTTGCTGGACCTCTCTTTGCTTTGGACACCAGGTAAACATACGGCATCGCACCTGAAGTCTGGGAGGGACCCAAGTTTGCCGGCAAGACTAGAAGCGCGTTCTTCCAAGGAAACCTGTACCTTTAATGAAACCCTAGTGGGACAGTTATCAGACCTAACAAAATTCTCACTTGACCTGGAAGAGTAAACAGCCCCCAAACAGCTATCATTTCCCGCCTTGGGAACGAAAACACGAAGGAGGGTGGACTTGCCCTAACACATGAAAACAGACAGTGACTGACGCTACCGCACCCAGTCCAGAGCGCCCTAACCCGGAAACAGAACCCTGCAGACACGTTCCAGCAGCCGTAAGAACGCGATGGAAAAGAAGCGCGGAGCATCAGTGGCGGATCTAAGACAGCTCACGGGGCACTTACTGAAGAAACCTGAAAAGCTGTCAATGCCCTACTAAGCCCAAGACATGCAAGTTAAAACTGTTGTTTGTTTGCTTTTTTAGCAAATCAGAAATCAGTTTCAAATGATAACCTTCGCACGCAGTCTGAGGTCTGCTGGGTAATCTTTCTCCTATACTACTGGAAGCATAAAAATTGCCTCAGCATTCCTGAACATGAATTTGCCAGTGGAAGCCAAAAATAAAAATGTTTTAGAATGATCATTACTTTGACAGTAATTCTTTTTCTGGAATTTTGTGCTAAGGAAATCAATGGCGTTTGTACGCTGGACTGGAAGAAACACAAGCTGGAATCAAGATTGCCGGGAGAAATATCAATAACCTCAGATATGCAGATGACACCACCCTTACGCCAGAAAGTGAAGAGGAACTCAAAAGCCTCTTGATGAAAGTGAAAGAGGAGAGTGAAAAAGTTGGCTTAAAGCTCAACATTCAGAAAACGAAGATCATGGCATCCAGTCCCATCACTTCATGGGAAATAGATGGGGAAACAGTGGAAACAGTGTCAGACCTAATTTGAGGGGGCTCCAAAATCACTGCGGATGGTGACTGCAGCCGTGAAATTAAAAGACGCTTATTCCTTGGAAGAAAAGTTATGACCAACCTAGATAGTATATTGAAAAGCAGAGACATTACTTTGCCGACTAAGGTCTGTCTAGTCAAAGCTATGGTTTTTCCTGTGCTCATGTATGGATGTGAGAGTTGGACTGTGAAGAAGGCTGAGCGCCGAAGAACTGATGTTTTTGAACTGTGATGTTGGAGAAGACTCTTGAGAGTCCCTTGAACTGCAAGGAGATCCAACCAGTCCATTCTGAAGGAGATGAACCCTGGGATTTCTTTGGAAGGAATGATGCTAAAGCTGAAACCCCAGTACTTTGGCCACCTCATGCGAAGAGTTGACTCATTGGAAAAGACTCTGATGCTGGGAGGGATTGGGGGCAGGAGGAGAAGGGGACGACCGAGGATGAGATGGCTGATGGCATCACGGACGCTATGGACATGAGTCTGAGTGAACTGCGAGAGATGGTGATGAACAGGGAGGCCTGGCGTGCTGCGGTTCATGGGGTCACAAAGAGTCGGACACGACTGAGCGACTGAACTGAACGAAACTGAACTGTAGACTGCATGCTTGACAATCGTCTTTATCCAGACTGGATTTGGAACCCTGGTGCGAGGGAGCACGCTGGAGACTTAGAGGCACTCCTGGGCTGCTCATTTAACTTGCATTTGAAAACTAATATCTGGGGAACAAGCCTTAGTGTCTTTAATAGTGTATAACAGAAGAGAATGTGTATATGTTTAATTGAGTACACGACGCTAAAACAGCTTTATGAATCAGCTGCATTTCAATAAAATATTTTAAAATTAATGTATGATTATGCTTTTCAAGTGCCCTTTGAAAAATCGTACACAGAGTACGTGACAGAAGGAAACTGGCTAAGCTGTCCACAAGAGAGAATGGTGATGGCACTGTGAACGGTATTTATGAGGACATTTTACAATCTAGATGCGTGCAAGGGATACGAAGCAAAAAAAAAAACGACAAAATCGCATCTGTGTGCTGCATGCAAAGTATTGACCCGTGGAAAAGCAATGAAGGAGATACGTCAAGATGTTCACAGAGGTTCTTCCTAGGGTTTGGGATTTGTTTTAACACATAAATTTTAATGTTGTTTTATTATAAAAATAATATTTCTATTTGGAACAATTCTAGCTATACCTCATCCCCCCATCCGTGCTCTGAGGTGACATTACCAGCTGTGCTTCCTTCTCTGATGTCAATGTGCGTCTCTTCCTGGGTCACAAAAAAAGACCTCACTTTTTTGAAACTATGAAACAATATGCTATATAAGTGGTAAGTCACGATAAAACCTACGTTTGCCCTTTGCCCCCTAAGACTCATCTCGGACACCTTTCTAGCGTGTGCCCAGGTCCATCCTCTTAATAGCTGAGAACACTGCGGTGTATGAGGTTTCCATAAACACTTCTCTTAAGTGTGGCTATGCAGGTTTGGAATTTTAAAAAGAATTTTTTTAAGTCCTTAGATATATATCTTACATATTCCTGCTTTTACGTGTGTGGAATGGTTTTCTAGAAGCAAACCTGTGGGTAAGGGATGTGTGTGTTTCCAGTGTGAGTGGTTCCTGCCGAATTTACTTGCCCAAAACAGTGTAGCGATTCAGATCCCGCAGGTGAGGTTTAATTTTTCCTGCTTCTTTAACTTTCCAAAGCTTTCCACATTTCCCATACTTAGTACCTACTCCTTTTCAAGTCGAGGGGGCGTGGCAATCCGGGGTGAGGGTAAGGTTTCTAAATCACTGTGAGAGAGGCTCTCACCCTGTCCCTCTTGGTTGCTGGGCAGTCTCCCATGGTATTCCCACTCTGGGGTCCACCACCAAGCCCATTTCCTGCCCAGCACTTTATAAAATCCAAGTGTGATTATTCTCCCGCAATATTATTACATAGCTACTTAGAAACCAGGTGGAAAGTATTGATGTACATACAGTGAAGACAGCAGATTTCAAAATTTTATTTTCACTGACAGCAACCTTGTAAAGCTACATTCGTGTGGAAAGGACCCAGAACTAGAAAAAGCACTGGGGAGCGGGCTGGGAGGGGCTTCCCTGGTGGCTCAGAGGTCAAAGGACCTGCCTGCAAGGCGGGAGACCCGGGTCCAGTCCCTGGGTTGGGAAGATCCCCTGGAGAAGGGAATGGCAACCCACTCCAGTATTCTTGCCTGGAGAATCCCATGGACAGAGGAGCCTGGTAGGTTACAGTCCACGGGGTCACAAAGAGTCAGATACGACTGAGCGAGTTCACTTTCAGCGGGCTGTGGGAGCCAGATATATTTTTCTTGTCTCAGCTCTCGGGATTGTATGTGTCTCTACAGAACCTGACCTCTCCGATCAACTCTCCCATCAGTCAGTTGGGAATAGTCATGGCACCTGCCTGGGGGGTATCCCGGGAGGATCCAGTAACAGGAGGCTGGGCAGGTAGAGCAGAGTCAGGCTCCGGCAAGTCATGGGCAGAGGAACCGTGATGGCTGCATCATGGAGGGTGGCTCAGCGATGAAGGAGAGCTGATGGGCTACTTCTTTGAAAGGTTGAACTCTCGATGATATACAATATTGTGTTCCTTTCAGATGTACAGTAACGTGATTCAGTTTACATATGTATACAGACACACACAAGGCTTTCCAGGTGGCTCAGTGGTGAAGAAGCTGCCTGTCAAGCAGCAGACCCAGGTTCGATCCCTGGGTCGGGAAGATCCCCTGGAGAAGGAAATGGCTACCCACTCCTGTATTCTTGTCTGGAGAATCCCATGGACGGAGGAGCCTGGGGGGCTACAGTTCGCGGGGTTGCAGAAAGTCAGACACAACTTAGCAGCTAAACCAGCACCGTATGCACACAAACACATGCATAGTCCTTTGTCAGATTCTTTCCCCACACAGGCAACTACGAACCACCGAGTACAGCTCCCTGTGCCACACGCTCACTCCCTGTTGCTCTTCTCTTTTCTCTGTAGCAGTGTGTACATGTTACTCCCAAGTATCTGGGTTATCCTTGCCCCCCCCATCTGCTACTCCTACCATCATCTCCTCTGATATTAAAAAACAAGGAAAAAAAAAAACACAAAAATATCCCCAAAGGGTAAATCACTGCTTCTTCACATGACAGCAAGATTTAAAAAATACAGATACCCAATTAAAATTTGCATCCCAGATAAACAACTAATAATATTTTAGTGTAAGCATGTGCCATACAATACAACATCTCACCTGCCTCCCGTCCCCCCACCCTGTCCCAAGCCACAGCAGAAAACTCCGTTTCTTGTACGTGCCTTGACTTCTCCTTCCATCCCCAGGCACGGGCACCCCGGGCTCCTGCCACTTGGGCCACCCTTCTTCCTCCCCCCGCCCCGCACCTCTGCCTGGAGAGCTCATAACCAGCTCAGACATCACCCGCTTAAGGAAGGGCCCCCACCGCAATCCCAAGGCTGCCTGCCCTGACCCAGTGCGGCTGCTGGACAGGTGCCTTCAGGGCAGGAAGATTGTCTCGTTTGTTCTTGTAGACCAGTACCCAGCTCATGCCTGACCTCAAACAGGTGCGCAATGAAAAGTCAAAGCAGTGAAGGAGCCTCTCCAACCCCCTTCCCTCCGCAGCAATGCACCCCATCTGTTGCTTCTCCCAAGCCGGGAGGGCCTCATTCATCCCCATCACAAGGGGCAGCGTGGCAGAAACTGGGTGTCTGGGTTGTCCAGCAAGGAAGCTGAATTTCCGTTGGAAGGGCAGCAATTCCGCCTGAATTCAAGTGGCTGGTACTGGCGGCCAAGACTCTAGGGACTGGCAAAGCACACCACGCGCTTGGGCTTGCTGCTCTTCGACATCACAGGAGAGGCATATGTTACTGCCCCACTTTACAGGTGAGGCCCAGAAACGTTGAGGTCACCTTCCCCAACTCCGACAGGCAGCCTCTCGAAACACCTGAAGAAAGGCTGTCCCCACACACCTTCTGTCCAGTGAAAACCCTGCCTGGGGACAGGGTCTCCCCCTCACCAGCCCCACCCCTCACTTTGCAATCCCACAGCGCCAGGCAGAGCCAGACTCCCTGAACACCCAGAGAGGCCACAACCCCTCTAGTTGAGTGTCATTCAACTAGACGTTGGCACCTGACACCCTGCCCAGGACTGTAATCAGAAACAATTTGGGGCGCATGTGAGTGAACGGATAGGTGCGACCCAAACGCCAGACTCTGGGTGGAAGGCAGGGTGAGGCCGGGCAGGGGAGCAGAATGTACAAACTCCTGATGGGAAAGAAAGCGTCACGGGGCACCCAGAGGAGGAGGCTGGCAGGGCGGGCATCAGACGCAGAGGCTCACGGGGTGTGTGATGAGAGCTGGGAGGCGGGCAACATTGTCAGCCTGGGCCAGCATCTGGGCTTTTAGGCATGCGGGGAAGCCTGGTCTACTGGCAACCCAGAGGAGGCAAGACAGGCCTGCAGCTCGGCCAAAGCCAATGCCACGTCCCTGGACAAGCCAGGAGGGGTGGGAGGTTGATACTGTTAAGTCGAAGAGACAGTCCACCAAGCGGGAGAAGCAAGAACAATGCGGAGCGTGTCATCACCGTCACAGCGTTTAGAAATTATAGATGTGTTTCCATTCCTATTGTTTAGCTGCTAAGTCATGTCTGACTCTTTCGTGACCCCACGGACTTGTAGCCCTCCAGGCTCCTCTGTCCATGGGACTCTCCAGGCAAGAACACTGGAGTGGGCTGCCATTTCCTTCTCCAGGGGATCTTCCTGACCCAGGGATCGAACCGGCATCTCCTGCTTGGCAGGCGGATTCTTCACCCCTGAGCCACCAGGAAAGCCTGCTTCCATTCCTGTATATGGCTGTAAATTCCTGAAGAAAGCCTGGGCAGGAGACCCAGGGAGGAGTGGGTGTGGGGGGGCGGGAGCAGGTCCCGCGTTTAACTCAAGGCGCTCCCGTGTTCACGTCTCTGCGCTGTTTCTGTATACATCTTTATTTGGAAACACAGGGAATTCCTAGGTGCTCGGTGGTTAAGACTCTGCACTTCCTCTGCACGGGGTGTGGGTTCAGTCCCTGCTTGGGGAATTACTCACCTCCCACACGAGGCACAGTGTGGCCAAAATGAAAGAAAGAAAGGGGGTGAACCAGAAAGTAAAGCCAAAAATCGCAGCGAAGCCTTCTTTTCCTGGAAAGCTCTGCCGGCTCCCTGCTTGCTTGCAAACTCCCCTAGGCCCGTGCCTCGCGCCCCTGGCCGCCCCACACCTTGCTGTCAGCTTCCTGGCAGCCTCTGCCCAGGCTGGCAGGGTCTGCTGCGTGACCTGTCTGCAGGGGACCACAGCCCGGGCGCCTGGCCCCAGTGAGTGGGCAGATAAAGGGGGGCCTGGGCCCGGCTCTGAGTGGGGAAGTCTGGCAGGCCTGTTTCTGGAGAAGCCCGCGGAGAGGCAATTGGAGCAGGATCCAGATCCTGGCCAGGCCACTGACACCTGCTGCCTTTGAGCTGACTTCCATCAGCCTTGCTTTCCCCATCTGTGAAATGGGGTTGTAAGTGGTCTCTACTCACACAGCTTGGGGGGCAGGCAGGAGTCTGTCGATGAGGAGTGGGGAGAGGTGGGCAGAAGGGGGGCAGGAGGAGAGAAGGCAGACCCCTCCTGAATCCCAGCTTGGGGGGCAGGGTCTCGGGGGGGTCTGCCCGGTTGGCTGCCAATGGGATGGGGTAGAGACCAAGGCTGCACAGAGTGGGGAACCCTGGGGGCTTCCAAATTCCAGCTTCGAGATTTGCTTTGCTTCGGGGAGTCGGGGGAAGAGGCCAGGGTGGGGGGCTTCCTGCCTCGTGGGGGGAAGGGCCAGCTCCCTCGTGGCTGTACGCCAGAAAGCCCCTGGGCTGGGGCAGCAGCCTCTGGTCGCAGTCACGAGGGAGGCTGGGCCCAGTGGCCCTTATCTGGCCTGACCTTGTGGGGCTGACCACTCCCTCCTCTGGAAAGGGTGGCCCCCTGCCCTCTGGGAGGCCTCTTTTTCTCCTTAAATCCCGATGACCCCTGGCTGGGGCCCCAGCACCTGGTTCTGCCCCTTGGCCCACCACCCTGGGTGCTCCACCCGCCCCAGCCCGCACTACCTGCCTGACGCCTCCCCCTCGAGCCCCTGGGGCGTCTCTGACTCAGCAGAGTCTTGCCCGTCCGCTGCCCCCTCCCCTGGAGCCCTGCACACAGAGGACCCGGTTGCCCAAGCCCTCACTGCCGGCCACTCCCAGGCACTCCGGCCCTCCCCCACCAGCTCTACCAATGTGAATTCCTGACCGTCCCTGCCTCTGGTCTCCTCCCTAGACCCAGGCCCTGCCCCCAGGCTGGGGGAAGGAATCCTCTCCATAGATAAGGGCAGGGGGCAAAGGGACACACCTGGGCTCAGACCCCCTGCTCAGCCACCAGCTCGTGGAATGACCTTGGTGAATGACCTCCCTCTCTGAGCCCGAGTTTCTCCATCTGTGAAAAGGAGAAATAATTACACCCTGGGAGGGTGGCCTCCAGCGTACGTGGGCCGGGGCAGCGGCTGAGGCCTCCCTGAAGGTCAGTTCTCACCGGGAAGTGTGGCCACCAAGAGCCCCGGGCCAAGCCTTTCTTAAGGCGGCGTCTGGTTTGATGTCTGCTCCACGCCAGGTCGCCAGGTCAAGATGCCTGCATGCAGGGTACGAGGAGGGAAAAACCCAGTCTGATAGGGTTAGGCAGCAGTTAATGAGTATCCAGGCCAGGGGACGGTGCCTGCAGGCTGTCCCTGCTCCTGGGACGGGCAGCCGCAGGCAGTGGGGGTGGGCGGGGTGGCAGTGGGAAGGCTGGTGGCTGGCAGCTGGAAGGCCAGGCTAAGAGAAAGGGACTGAGCCAGAGGGTCCTGGCCTCTAGGTGGACGCCCCCTGACCAGCACACCCTGACTGAGGACATGTGGCCCAGAGGGTCCCTCAGGCTGAGGTCGATGTCCTGGAGGCCCAGCCAGCTGGGCACAGTCTGTGAGGTGGTCAGGCCCAGAGGACCCCAAGGGAAATGCCAGGCGGCTCAGAGCACAGTTGGCACCCGAGCCCAGAGCCAGCTGTCCAAGACCAGGGCTCCTGACG
Organism: Litocranius walleri; assembly: GCA_006410535.1. Lineage (NCBI taxonomy): Eukaryota > Metazoa > Chordata > Mammalia > Artiodactyla > Bovidae > Litocranius > Litocranius walleri. Next base: position 1,194,381 of record SJYG01000399.1, on the reverse strand, counting down.
GCGGTTACAGTTCAGTCGTCAAGTCGTCTCCGACTCTGCGACCCCATGGACGGCAGCACGCCAGGCCCCCCTGTCCATCACCATCTCCCGGAGCTTGCTCAAACTCATGTCCATTGACTCGGCGATGCCATCCAACCATCTCATCCTCTGTTGCCCCCTTCTCCTCCCGCCTTCAATCTTGCCCAGGATCAGGGTCTTTTCCAGCGAGTTGGCTCTCTGCTTTGGGTGGCCAAAGTATTGGAGTTTCAGCTTCATCAGTCCTTCCAATGAACATTCAGAGTTGATTTCCTTTAGGATGGACTGGTTGGAGCTCTTTGCTATCCAAGGAATGCTCAAGAGTCTTCTCCAACCCCACAGTTCAAAAGCTTCAATTCTTCGGGAACTTCCAAATACAGGGCATTTTGTCCCAGAACAGACCCATGGCCGACCCCACCAGCCACTGGGAATCTGGCGGGCTGGCTGTCCAGGTGGGACGGGCTGGGGCGCCCCTGGCATCCGCATGGCCCCAGGAAGCCTCCATGTCTGGGGTCTGGAGCCGGCCTCAGCTGGCACTGCCCTCTGCTTTACAAAAGCTGAGTTGGCCTGTGGGGCTCCGCCTTCTGTGGAACCCCTGACCTCGCAAGCAGCCCCCACCCCACCTCCAAGCTTGGCCTCCAGGGGCTGAGACAGGGGGACCAGGTGCCACCGAAAGGTGCTGGAATGATCTTCACGTGGGCTTTGGGGGCATTTCCGGGCTTCCTACATCGTGACTTCCGCGCCGTGCTGCTCTCATGAGCACGGATTTCACACAAGGATTCTGAAAGCAGTCAGTAAGCAAAAGTGTTCTGAAAGAGCACGCTGGCAGAGGGCAAAAGGGGGCTGGGCCCTGAGAGGCAGAGAGACGGAGGGGCTGACCTGGGGCCCGCCGTGTGACGGGGCGGGGGTCCCCGGCCGGGAGCCTGAGGAAGGGCTACGCGAGCCTCGCGGCCGCCTTCAAGCTGGCGAGCGGGCGCAGCTCTTGCCTCCTTGATGGTGATGGAGGAAGGAACCAAGCCCACCCCATCGTGGGACAGCAGGCCCAGGCTGGCAAGGGGCCAAGCACGGGCCAGAGGGCCCCGGGCAGAAGCGGCCGGCGCCCGGGCAGGCCCGGTGACCCCGGCTCCAGAGCCCTCCTGACCCTGCCCGCCTGCCCACTGCAAAGTTTCCTCTGCCCTCTGGCCAGTGGGCCTTCCACCCCACTTCCCCCCGGGGCAGGTCTGGACAGGCCTTGGGCCTCCAGGTTGCCTGGTCCATCAGGGAGGGGCGGGGCCCGTCTCCAGCGGCTCACCTGCTCACACCTGTGCGGCCTCTCCCTTCCCCCCACCCAAAGGCTCCAGGGCCCCAGGGGAGAGAGCTGGGGCCAGAACCATTCACCCTGCCGCGGACCCCTGCCCACATCCCCTGCACTCTCTCCGACTCCGTCCTCTCTTGAGTCCTGAACCTGGACCATACGCTCCTGCCCTAGCCCAGCCCCAGATGAGGAAACAGAGGCTCCGAGAGCTTCCACTCAGCGTCCCCTGGATGGCTCCTCGGTGGCCCTGCAGCCCCCCAGCCTGCTGGGCTGGGACACTGGCGCTTCCTGGGGCCTTGGGGAGGCTGGGGTTTGCTGGACGGCAGCAAGCGTATTGGAGGAGGCATTCACGCTGCTCCGGAAGCTCCTGGAAGGACGGCCCCTGTGGATACACGGAGTCGGGGTGGGGGTGGGGGGTCCTCTCCAGGGTGCCCTGGGGAGAGGGCGGGCAGAGAACAGGGCTGGGTGGGGCCCGCGGGGTCTGGGAGCCTGTTCCTGGCAGCCCTGACCCAGGTGCGAAGCTGGGCAGCAGCAGCCGGTGCTGCCATCTGGTGGCGACATCAGGAAGCTCCCGGCGGCCGGCCGGAAGCCCTGGGGAGGGGGTCCTCCTCAGCTGGGGGTGTGGGCACGTGTCCCAGCCCCGCCCC
>SJYG01000399.1:1180646-1192211 GCA_006410535.1 Litocranius walleri | reverse complement strand
GATGTGTGGTCACTGACCCCCACCCCCCCACCCCCGGCCGGGGCCTTCGTGGCTCCCACTGCCCAGGACGCCGCCTCACCTGCCTCTGCTTTTGCGGTCAGAACCAGAGCCCTCCTGCTGCCCAGAGTCCATGCCTGGCTGTTGGGGGGTGGTGGGGAGGCCCGGTGCACGGTGCCCGGTGTCCGCTATGAACCACCCCGGAGCCCTGCATGGGCGCCACAAACAGGGATGGTCAAGCCCCGCTAGCTCCCACCTTCCACAGGCATTTACTGAGGACCTACTATGCGCCAGGTGATGAGGTCCTTGCCTTGGTGGGGCTTCCGTCGCAGTGGGGAGGGGGGGCAGGGGAGGGGCGTGACCCTAGAAGCAGCACAGGTGAGAGCAGGCGTGGGTGAGTGCAATGGACAGAAACAAAGCAGGGTGGGCGCCGGAGGGACACGGAGACTCTGCCGCTCTGCACGGGCAGGGGAGGGGCTGAGAGAGAGCTGACCGGCATGGGGCTGCGATGATTCTCCTGGGGCCGCCCATGCGTTCCCATGGGATGGCAGCGAAAGCCTCAGTGTTAGTCGCTAACTGCTGTCCGACTCTGGGACCCCACGCAGTGCAGCCCGCCAGGCTCCTCTGTCCATGGGACTCTCCAGGCAAGGACACTGGAGTGGGCTGCCATTCCCTTCTCCAAGGGGTCTTCCCGACCCAGGGATCGAAGCCCTGTCTCCTGCATGGCACAGATTCTTTACCATCTGAGCTACCAGGGACGCCCGGATTCCCAGCTACTGTGTTTAATTTTTAAAGTGCTGGATTAAGTTCCTGTCCTCCGGCTATTGTTGCTCCCACAGCAAGTGGGGACCATACCTGTGCCCCCCCGATTGTGGGCAGCCCACCAAGCCCCCCAACCTGAGCCCAGGTGCCGGGAGGGGCTGGGCCATCCTCCCGTGCACTAGCAGCTCTCTTGTTCCTGGCGGGCTTCAAGTTCCATTCTGGGTTGTGAGCTCACAAAGAAATGATAATGTGGGAGACTGAAAGCAAAGAGATGTCTGCACACCTGTGTCCACAACAACATGATTCACAGAACAGCGGGAGCAACCCTGGTGGGTGAACGGATGTGCAAATGTGGTCCACCCAGTGGACAGTGATTCAGCTGCAAGCAGGAGTGGCATCGCGACACCTGCTACCCCTCAGAGGACCCAACGACGCTGTGCCCAGGGAGGTCAGCCAGACACCCAAGCCCGGATTCTGGTCCAAGTCCACCGACACGGTGTCCGTAGAGTCAAGTCGTACCGTCAGAAAGATTAGAGGTTACCAAGGCCTGAGGGAGGGACAGGGCGATGTTGTGTAACGGGGGTAGAGTTCCAGTTTGGCAAGAAGAGATGTCCTGGAGACTCGTTGCTCAACACCATGAACGCTCTCGGCACAGCTGAGCTGTACACTTGAAAATGGCTGAGGTGGGAAAGTGTATGGTGTGGACGTTTCACCAGCCGAGGAGCCTCCAAGCCGGCCTTCTCACTGGAAAGCTGGTGTCTGTGTGGGCGTGGGCAGGGGGCACAGCCCTCGGCAGACAGCTTCCTCCCCGGCTGAGACGTGACGCTTCTGCTCAGGAGGGGTGAGTGTGTGTGCGCACCGCAAGGCCCCAGGCTGCCTCCCGCATTCTCTGAGGATACGGTGGGTCACCTCGAGGCCTCCCCGGGCCGGCCCCTCCCTGTTCCTGGCTCAGCCCCCCGGGGGACGGCGTGATGTGACAGCACCCTCTGGACCTGAGTCACCATCTCCCCCGAGTACCTGCCTGTGGCTCCTACCCTCCTTAACGAGCTGCGTCCAGCTGCTCCTTCCTGCCCTCACAGAGGGTGGTGCCCTCTGACTGCAGTGGGGACCTGGGCTGAGCTGACTCCCACTAAAGGGTCTTCTCCCTCACCCTCTGCCCAGGGAAACACGTCTGCAGTCCTCCAGGGTCCCTGGACAGGCAGGGAATGGGGAGGGTTGGCCTTGCCTCCTTGGTTGTGCTTCCCCTCCTAAAATTCTCTTTTCTTTATTTCTATGAACTTTTAATGAGGATTTGAACAGAAGATAGAAAAGTAACACTCTGGTCAAGGCAGGCTTTTCTTTAGACTTTCATACAAGGCAATGGCTGAGAGAAGCCAAATTCCCAGAGGAAACAGGTCTTGAGGAAGGAGCCTAGAAAGGACCAGACGCCGCACTCCCAGCCCACCAGCCTCTTGGAAGCAACTTGCTCTTTCTAGAAACGGCTCCATCCAGACTTCGGCTTCGCTGCCCTTGAGGCCTGGGGTGGCAGAGGGTTCAGAGCAGCAGTGTGGGGCAAGAGCCTCAGCGCGAAGCGAGGAGGGCCTGGCGGTGGGTGCCCGCATGGGGCGCGGGCGGCCGAGGCTGCCGCCTCTGTGGGGTTGCTGCGCTCACTCCTGGAGGGGCGTGTGGTCCAGCAGGTGGGCAGGGACCAGGCCTCTGTGGCTGCCCAGCTCCCCGTAGTAGAAGCCCTTGTCATCCACAGGCCCGTGGACGGTGACCACATCCCCTGCCCTCAGTGACAGCTGGCCCTTCACCGGGCCCCGCGCCAGCCAGTCCCAGGGGTCATAGTCCACAGCAGCCGTCATGGTCTTGGGAGCCCAGAGTGCGGAGGAGGGCCTTCCGGGGCTCCCCTGCGGCAGGGGAGAGGAGCCCTGACCAGTGAGCCCCTCGGAGTCATCCAGGTGTCCCGGCCAATGCCACCTGCCACGGCCACCAGTCCACTCCGTGCCCGTGCCCACCTCGGCCACCAGGTGGCTGGCCACGCTGCCCACTGGCCTGCTGCATTTGCTGCGGCAGAAGCTGTGGGGGTCCTGAGAGCCCCCTGCACTCCGCGGCCGCCCTTTCCGGAGGGCCATCTCCCCCCTGGCAGCCTCGGGAGTGGCAGACGTGGCCAGGGGCTCGTAATCAGGGAGGGCCACAAAGACCCCAGCCAGAGGGCCCACCCTTGTCCCCGGCGGCGGGGCGGCACCCCTGGGCGTCCCGAGGGCCTTGCTGGACTGAGCAGGACACGGTGCTGAGCTGGGCCCCCGCAGCCAGCCCCTGGCCCGGGCCCCCAAAGCCTGACCTTGCACACTCGGGCCCCGGAGCGCTCGTCTCCGCTCCCGCCCCTCTGCGCCCCGCCCGTCCTCCTGCCGAGCGCCTCTGAAGTCAGACCCGGACTGCTGGCTGCTGCCCGGCTCGGGAGGGGTGGACGCGAGAGCGTCTGCCTTTTGTCTGAGGACTTTCCCAGAGGTGGCCTTCTCCTGACGCAGCTCCTTGCTGGGAGCAGGCTCAGGGGACAGACGGGGGACTCCCGGAGCAGGGCTTGGGCCGGTGAGCACCTGCCGGTCCTGGGTCCCCTCCCCGCCAGGCTGGCCCCGTGGCAGAGATGGCCTGTGGTTCCGGGGATGCTTCTCAAAGAGCTGGTCCTTTCTGGAGGGCTTCCAGGCCTCCGTGGGCCCCTGGGCTTGGCTGCCTGAGCCAGCACTGGGACCTGCAACTTCTGAAATCAGTTTGGGCTCTGGGGACCGCCTCCTTCGGGGTTCTTCAGGGAATGCTTCGAGACACCTGGCCCGGGGCTCCCTGCAGCTTCGGGGGGCGTGAGGGCGGGCCTTGGCACTCAGGGGTGTAGGCCCCAGCCTTTGAGGGCAGATGGGGAAGCTCCCACTGACGGCAGGTGGGTCCCCGCAGGTGTAGCCGAAAGGCGACATCTCTGGCCAGTAGAGAGACGTGAAGCAGTCGTAAGGGATCTGGGCGGGCACGGAATCCAAGGACTCGCCACAGAGAGACGTGGTCCTCACTGAGATCTTCTGGCACGTCGCAGGCCACGGGAGCTGGGAGAGTTCCAGTAGTGTGCTCCCCGCGGTGGCCTCGGCCACATCCGCCACCTTGAGCCCATCAGCATACACAGCGTAGCCCGTGACCGGGACTCCGTTGGAGGACCCAGCCACGTCGATGGTCACGGGGAGCCAGCTGACCATGAGGAGGCCCGGGGAGGTGTGGCGCTCCACCAGCACGTCCAGTGGAGGGTGGGGGGGCCCCGCCAAGTGTGTCTCGAAGGTGACGGCAGAGGACGTCTTCTCCCAGCAGGCCTGCATCGAGTCGGAGGTGGGGCGCACCTCCACCCGTGCCTGGTACCTCGTGCCGGGCTGCAGGTGGTGGAAGGTGTAGCCAGTCACGCCCATGGGGGTCAGGGCATGCTCCTGGTTGTCCAGGTACACCGCGTGAGCGTGGCTGCCACCCACCCAGGCGATCTCGGCCGATGTGGCCGCGACACTCTGCAGGTAAAGGTGCACGGGGGCCGTACGAGGGACTCCAACAGTGTTGGAGGGCCCCTGCCTGTCCCTGCTCTCCTGGGAGCCCAACTGGCCGGCTCCCGTCTTGCTGTCTGAGACCTCTGCTGCCACTTCCGTCCTGGAGCCTACCCTCGCCACTGGGCACGGCCCTCTGTCCACAGCCGCCTGGGCTTGCCCAGGTAAGAAGCCGGGACTGGGGTCATCCTTCCAAGCTTGGTCTTGTCCAGCCGCTGGGAGCTGAGTAGGGCCTCGGTCCAGGGACTCAGTGGGCAGGCAGCCCCGGATGTCGCTGTCGGGGATCTGCTCCACCAGGTTGGAAGGCACCAGCCCCCGCCGGCCGTCCGCAAGTGCCCCTTCGTAGAAGCCGTCCTCGTCCATGTCGCCGAAGATGTACACGTGGTCCCCAGGCATGAGTGGCAGCTCGCTCTCAGGGTGCTCATTGGGCCCCTCAAATGGGTTGTAGCTGCACCGAGCCAGGAAGATTTTGAGCTTAGGGGTGGCCACAGAGACCTCCAAGCCCCCCGCCTTCAGGGTCGAGGGCAGGCTCTCCGGCTCCAGGTCCTCTGCCTCGCTGGCTGTGTCGGCATCCAGAGTAGGGCAGGAGGGCACCGTGACCCACGTGGACTCCACCTCCGAGGAGGAGTTCGACTGGGAGCCGGTCCTCTGGGGCTGGGGCCTGGAGTCCAGAGCCTGGCCGCGGGAGTCTGGAGCTTGGGGGGCCCAGGCTGGCTGCCCGAGGGCAGCCGGGTTTTCCAGCAGGAGGTCTTCCTTCGTCTGTTCGTCTCTGCTGGGCGGAGGGGACGCTGGGTTCACAGGCCCCAGCTGAGGCTCGGTCCCCGGGTCACCCTGGGGCGGGTGGGCAGGCTGGCACTGTAGCGCCCACATCCCGTCCTGGGCAGCCTGGAGGTCGCACAGGACCCTCTGCAGGCCGTGCTGCAGCTGCTGCTGCCAGTCGTGCCTCTGCGCCGCCTGCTGCAGCAGCTGTTCAGCCAGCAAGCCGGCGGCGGCGCGCTGCTGACACGCGAGGCCCAGCTGCCCGCGCACGTCTTCGTTCTCGGCCGCCACCTTCCGCGTCCAGTCGGCCTGGGCCTGCAGCCGCGCGTTCTCCTTGGCCAGCCAGGCGCCCTCGCGGAGCGCCACCTGCAGCTGCGCCTCCGCCTCCTGGCCCCGCCGCCGCGCCGCCGCCGCCTGCGCGCCTAGCTCCTCGCACTCCTGCCGCCGCGCGCTCAGCTCGCGCTCCAGCTCCCGCACTGGGCGCCGCGCCGCCTCGCGGGGCGCGCTCTGGCCGCCCGCCTCCGCGCGGGCGCCGCCGGCGGCCTGCTGCAGCGTCAGCCGCCGCTGCAGGCGCAGCACCTCCCGCTGGGACTCCCGCTGCAGCCGGTCCAGGTCGCTGATGCTGAGCCACCGGGCGCTGGCGGCGCCCTCTCCGGGGAGCGGGCCGAGGCCCGAGGCGACGCGTGCCTGCAGCAGGTGGCACTCCTGCCGCAGCTCTTCGATCTGCTTGTCCTTGGCCAGCAGCGCGCGCGCCTGCTCGGACAGGTCCCGCGCGCGCTGGTGGGCCAAAGCCTGGCAAAGCTCCAGGCCCGCGCGGCTCTCTCCGGGCACCGGCGCGCTCACGGCCCGCAGGTTGGCCTCCTGCAGCTTGCGGGCCCGGTCCTCCAGGCGCCGCGCGAGACTGGTCAGCTCGGCGCGCTTCCCCTTGAGCCGCTTCGCCTTCTCGTCCGCCTCGTCGGGGAGGCCCAAGCGCCGCAGCCGTGCGTTCTCCTCGCGGAGGCCGGAGCAGCGGCGCGCCAGCTCCTGCAGCGCCTCGGACAGCTCAGAGTTCCGCCTTAGCAGCTCGCGGTGGTCCGGGCCCGGCGGGGGGGGGCTCAGGGCTTCGCGGGGCCGGCTCCCCGCCTCTTCCCCCTCTCGCAGGTCGCTGGGTGTCTGGTGCTCCGATGGGGGCGGCGGCGGCGGCGGCGGCAGGGGCCTCAGGGAGCCCGAGAGGGAAGCGTCTGGAGAGGAAGACTCTGGGGCCCTGGGGTGACTCGGGCGGCCGTCAAGCGAGGGGCGGGGACCCGCCGGCGCCACGGAGTCGAGCGAGCTGGCGCGCGTGGGGAGCGGGCTGTCGGGGGAGCGGGCGTGCGCCGCGGGCACCTGGTCGAGGGAGCGGGAGCGCGCGCGGACGCCCGCGCTCCGGCCGTCCCGGGCTCCGAGTCTGCGTGTGGCATGGGCGGCGGCCTCGCGAGACGGCTCTCCCAGTGGAAGAGGGGCGTCGGGGGCGCTGGGCAGGGCGGGGCGCCAGTGAAAGTGCTCCAGGATGTACTTGAGAAACAGCCGGCGCTCCACGTCGAGCGCGGCCTGCAGGTGGCGGATGCGCGAGGCCTGCTCGCCGTGAGTGTCCCAGCGCAGCTGCGCCAGGACCTCCTGCAGGCGGCACCGGCACCGCGCGCCCGCGTCCTCGGGCGGCCCCGCGCGGCCGCCGCCGTAGCCGCGGCTCAGCAGCTCCTCGGCCAGCTGGCGCTGCAGCTCCCGGGCCTGGCACGCCACGCCGTCGCGCTCCCGGCGCAGCACCTGCTGCAGCTGCCGCATCTCGGCGTCCTTCCAGCGCAGCAGCTGCCGGATCTCGGACTCACGCTCCCGCAGCACGTCCTCCCGCAGCTGCCGAAGCTCCCGGCTGCGCTGCGCCTCCCACTGGGAGCGCAGGTGGTCCGCCAGCTGCCGCCGCTCTCGCTCCGCCTCCTCTCGAAGCTGCCGCGTCCCGGCCGAGAAGCGCCGCCGCTCCGCCCGTCCGCGCGCCCGCTCCGCCTCCAGCTCCGCCCGCAGCTTCTCCAGCTCCCGCCGCTGCTCCTCCAGCGCCGCCGCCGCCGCCGCCGGGCCCGGAGTCGCCGGCTTCTGGGAGGCTGCGCGGCCGCCGTCCGCAGGGCTGGGCGAATCCTTGGTCATGGTGGCCGCGGCCGGGCCAGACACCGGACCTCGTCTGGCCCGGGCCGCCTCTCGCCAACGGCCGCCGCCGCCCCGGACCGCGGCCAACCGCCCCGCGCGCCCCTTCCGGTGCCAAGGGTCCTCGCGCGCCCCTTCCGTCCCTGGGCGCGCTCTCCACCTTCTGCGGTGGGCGCACGGGCCCGCGCTCCTCTCTCCGCTGCCTATGCGCGTGCTGGGCCCCGGACCACCGGGACTGAACGCCGCCCATGTCCAATCCGGCGAAGCCCAGGGGTCTATCCGGCTGGCCCCAGGCCTCTGCCTGGCACTGGCACCACGTGCCTTACTACCTTTTTCCTGGATGATACCTTTGCGGCCAAGGAACCCCGGGCGAATCGCGAGCCGCTTGTCTGGCCCTGAAAATCACCAGTGGGTGTGAGCCTACCCTGCCTGGCCCTGCCAAGGATTTGGGTGGTGTGGGTACCGGAATAGCTTCCCAGGTGGCCCTGGTGGTGAAGAGCCCAGCTGCCAAATGCGAGAGATGTGACAGACGCAGGTTCAGGCCCCGGGCCGGAAAGACCTGCTGGAGGAGGGCCCAGCAGCCCACTCCCGGGCTCTCGCCTGGAGAGTCCCATGAACAGGGGAGCCTGGCGGACTACTGTCCGGAGGGGCCACAGAGAGCTGGACACAGCTGAAGCGATTTAGCACGCGCGCGCACACACATACTCGCGCACGCACACATACACACGCACGCACACATACACACGCACGCGCACACACACACGCACACGGGGACTGGAAATCACAAGATATGCTTGAACTTGAGGGTGTGCCCTGGGCTCACGTAGGAGAGGGTGTGTGTGGCTCCTGCAGCCCCGCTGCTCCTACCCTTCCAAGGATCCCTCCCAGGACTTGCTTGCATTATCTGTTTAAACCCCCAAGGCCATTTTACAGAGAAGCCTCGAGCCGTGGCCTGGGCATGGCAGCAGCCGAGACAGGGCAGAAGGGTTCCTTTGCGGACCAGAGCCCTGAGCTGTGACTTCCTGGTTCATTTTCACAACCACCCTGGAGACCGCTCTGTGAGAGGGGGACCTCCTGACAGTCACAAGGCCCAGAAGTAGCTGAAAGTGAGTGTTAGTCACTTACTCGTGTCTGACTCTTTGTGACCCCGTGGAGTGCAGCCCGCCAGGCTCCTCTGTCTATGGGATTCTCCACACAAGAATACTGGAGTGGGCAGCCTTTCCCTTTTCCAGGGGATCTTCCCAACCCAGGGGTCGAACCCAGGCCTCCTTTGTTGCAGGCGGGCTCTACCATCTGAGCCGCCAGGGGAGCCCAGAGAAGTAACCGAGCGGGGATTCAAACCTGCAAAGTTCTGCCTCCAGTTTCCATGGGCACCCTGAGGCCATCTGACTGACCTCAAGGTTGTAGCTAGCAAGACCACTTCCCAGGACTCCTCCCCAGGCTTCCTCTCCGACAGCCTCACGCTTCACACCCACAGGAGGAGAGGGTCGAGTGGAACCCGGAGGTGGTGGAGGGGCAGGGGAGGAGGTGAAGAATGCAGCTGCTGTGAGGGCCGGGCCTGCCCTTGGGTCTGGCTCAGGTGTGCCCAGCTTTTCCAAAAAGAAAAAACAAAGGCCCTAGTGGGCCCTGCTGCTCCCCACACCGCTGCCCTGGAGGCAGCATGGCCGGAGAACTCTCGTGGCTCTCCGTGGGGCAGTGCATCAGATGCTTAGGGCTATGGGCCTTTGGAGTCAAATGTCCATTCGGCTTTTTGACCTGCTCTCGTGTTCTTGCTGCCACGCTGTGTGACCTCCCAGAGTTCCTTGACCTCTCTGAGCACTCATTCTCTCTGTGAGGTTTCAAGGAAGCGTGAGTACACAGTGCACAGAGCAAGCGCCCTGGCAGTTCACTCATTTCAGTCCTGGATCAGGAAACAGGCCTGCGAGGCAGGTATTTGGCTGAGGCTGGCAGGGTGCCAGGGTCGAGCCAGCCCAGGGGCCTTCTAAGCTTCCTGGGGCTCACCCAGATGCCTCGTGGCAGGTGGGCAGATGCCTCAGAGACCTGGGTGTCCATCCAGGCTCGCCACTTCTTGCCTGAGGGACCATGGCTGGCTCTCTTCCAGGGTGTATTGCAGCATCGGCCTCGCAGGGTCAGGACGCTGTTGGCCCAGGACCCTGGGCTGGGTGTCTAGTGGGAGGTGCACTGAGGTCTGTGTATGCTCCAGTCTCCCCATCCAGGGCTTGGCCCGGACTTTAACAGGCTTCTTCCCGGGGTCTGAAGAGGTAGCCTGGCTCAAAGGCCTCTGGGCTGCAGCATGTTGGGGACGACACAGAAGTGACACGTGCTGCACTCAGTGCTGATGCTTGCTCTACATTATTTTCTGTTTCTGCTTCTTGTCTGTCTTTTTGGCCACCCCATGCAGCTCATGGAATCTTAGTTTCCCCACCAGGGACTGAACCCATGCCCTTGCCAGTGAGAGCTCCAAGTCCTAACCACTGGTCCACCAGGGTTGTTTAAACCAGGCATTCGATAGCGGTCTCAGTCCCATTGGATTCAGAGTTCTGCTCAAGGCAGTAGGCTGGTTAGTGGGCCCCACACAACCCCTGGTTTTATCCACTCACTATTAACCTTATCTAATCCTTTGACCTCTGCTGAGCGGTTCCTCCTCCAGAAAGCCCTCCCTGACTCTCCAGGCTGGGCTTGGGCAACCCGGGACCCTGCAGCTCTGATCATACCACCCAGTGCCTCTCCTTTTGGAGCAGGTACGAACCTGGTACACATGTTCCTGCCCAGAGTGGGCTAAGAGGAGGGATAAGTGAAAGTCCCTCCACAGAAAGGAGAGACAGGGACCTGGGGCCAGGTAGGCAGGGGACAAAGGGCATGGCCTCCCCGGGCCACCTGGCCTGCCTGTATCCTCCATTCAGGTACCACCTGGCAGCAAGGGCGAGGACCCCAGCCTCCAGGCTGCCCGCTGGGGCCCTGGGCAGGGGCCTCAGGCTGGGCCAGGGGTGAGGCTCAGGCTGCTACAGAGGCGCTGGTGGAGTCCTAAGCTGTGGAACACACACACACACGTGTGCCCACACAGGCACATGCATACATATGCAGGCACACACACACAGAGACAAACACACATATGCAGGCACGCAGTCACACATGTACAGTGAGGCACACACATGTACACACGTGCACACATACACAGGCACACACATGTACACACACGCAGACACAGGCACGCACACAGAGACACACGCAGGCATACACATATATGCATGCACACAGGCACACGTACACTCACGCACATGCATACATACACACGCAGGCACACACATACACACACCCTGCACACATAGGCGCACATGTACACATGCAGACACGTGCACATGCAGGCCCACACATGCACAATACCCCACACCCACATGCACACACATGTAGGCACACACGTGCACACACAAGCAGGCACACGTATACACAGGCACATGTACACGTGCATGCACACACAGCCACATGCATACACACACTCCCACACCCACATGCACACACAGGCACACATGTACACACACGCACACACACCCTGCACTCACACACATGTACACACATGCACACACACACGCAGGCATACACATGCACTTGGCTGCTTCTAGCCCGGCCACCTGTGTGGCTTTAAGCTCAGGAACCTTCCTTACATCTGGCTCCTCCCTGCCCTGCTTGCCCCGGCACCACGTGACTCCTAGGGGACGCAGGTGGACCTCTGGTCCTACCCGCTGGCATCTAGTCTTTAATGTCGTGACCCCATTACTGACCCCGCTGCCCTTCAGGGTGTGGCACCGCGTGGCACCTGGGGCCTTTACAGCTCAGGCTCGGCTGCTTGGAGCATGGCTGTCTAGCCACGAGCCCCCTACAGGACCCTCAAAGTGAATTTCCCCTTTCCCCCACCAGCCTCTTTTCCGTGATCAACCTTCCTGTGTTGCTCCTGGTGCAGGACAGATAGACAGGCAGCCCTCTCACTCACACAGGCTTTCCCCAGGTAGGTGCGCAGCCAACCTTGGCCCCATCTTGCAGGTGGGCAAACAGGCTCAGAGAAGCCTCCAGCCTCTTTGCTGCACTCATGTTTCTCTTTCTCTTTTCTCCTGGTGCATGCTTGGTTTTTGGTTTCTGGGCTGTGCTGTGAGTCTTGTGGAATCCTAGTCCCCTGACCAGGGATCAAGCCCAGGCTGTCAGCAGTGGAAGCCTGGAATCTCAACCACTGGACCTCCAGGGAATTCCTGATACTCTAGTATCACTAATGTACTATGGGAGACGCCACTGGGCGGTGGCGAGTACCCAGAACACAGGGAGTTTGGGCTCCAGGGGTCCTCTGTGACAGGAGAGACGG
>SJYG01000399.1:1149289-1175998 GCA_006410535.1 Litocranius walleri | reverse complement strand
CTCTCCGCGCGGCGGCCGCGGGCCGAGGCGGCGGCCCCCGGGGGCCCGGGCGGCGGGCCTGTCTGCGCGGCCGGGCGTGCCGTCTGGGGGCGGGATGGCGGCGGGAGTCGGGCCCGGCCAGAGGTTACCAGGATAACCCGCCACCCCACCTCGAGGGCGGCGCGGCGCCCTCGCTCGCTGGCCGCCCGGCTGCGGAACCGCCGGCGGCGCCCCGCCGGGCGGGCCTAGGCCTCTCTGGAGCAGCCTGCCGGCCGTCCCCCGCCCCTCCCCGGAGCCCGAGCTCGCCTCGGGTAGCCCTGCCGGTGGAGGTGCTGCCTCCAGCGGGCCGGAAACGAGCAGGGCCCGGGAGCCGGCTTCCTGAGCGGCCGCGGAGGGCTGGGGCGCCTCCCGGGCAGGGCCGCGCCGCGGGGAGCCAGACGCGGAGCTCGGCTGTCCCAGCACCCCGCCCCGGGCCCTGGCTCCTCGGGCGCGTTTCCTTCCTTTTGTCCACTAAGGGCTAGAGACGACGCTGAACTTGGTAAGACTCCGTTGGAAGCGGGCTTAAAAGACGGTCAGCGGATCCGGTCTTGTTTTCCCTTCTCTTGTCCGCGACCCAGCCGTCCACACAGTCATCCGGATGGGAGAACCGATACTGGGTTATTTCCCTGCACTACCCCCAAAGGCTAGCGCTCCTTGATGCCTTTCGGATGTTAATTTTCTGGACAGGCGTCTTGACGTTGGTGCCTCCTTCTCTGCGCTTACTGGGATGACTTTGAATCACGGCCTCACTTCTCAGGATGCCCCTCTGAGTTCCCACCTTCTCGGACTTGCCCTCTGGGCCACCGAAGTTCTTTTTCTTCCTAAAGCACATAGTTACTCCTTTCACTCCCACCCCTTCCAGTCCTAACCCTTGTGATTTTATTGTCCTGGGAAGTTAATCCTGGCTTCCCCACATGCCAGGCCCTGAGGCTTCTGGAAATGCAGTCCCTTCAGCCACACCTCCTGCTTCTTGATTCCCCACCACTGTTGTTTTTTTTTTAAATCGGAGTATCCTCTTGCCAGTGCAGGAGATGCAAGAGGCTCAGGTTCGATCCCTGGGTTGGGAAGATCCCCTGGAGGCTGAAATGGCCACCCACTCCAGTACTCGTGCCTGGAAAATTCCATGGACAGAGGAGCCTGGTAGGCTACAGTCCATGGGGTCACAAAGAGTCGGACACGCCTGACTGAGCCCGCACACGTGGGTGACTAGCAGTGCTGTGACAGTTCCAGGTGGACGCCCTCATACATGCCTGTGTGTGTCTCCTTCCCCAGGCTCCCTCCGGTGCAGGCGGCCAGGGCACGTGGCGCCGAGTCCCCTGTGCTCCGCAGCGGGACCTCGGTTTTCCCGCCACTCTTGCGCCTCGTCGCTGTGGCTGCCTGTCTGCTCAGCTTTGACTTTGCGCTGCTCTCTGCTTCACTTTCAGGCTGTGTGTAACCCTCCCTGTTATTCCCAGTTTTTAGGTGAGAGAATGGGATGCAGGGAGTCTCTGGCTTGCTCGCAGTGTCCTAGCTGGAGAAGGAGTGAGCTGCGAACGGCCCAGTCTGACTCCACAGCCCCCTGGCCCTTAGGCGTCCTCTCCTCGAGAAAGGCAGCCTTCCCCTTGCCTGGCCTCCCTTCCAGGGAAGTCCTGGGTTCAACCCTGAGGCCTCGCCGCCATCCCCTCTCAGAAGGAGTAGTTTCCTCCTTTGTGTGACCACAGCACTTTCTGTGGATTTCTCTCTGAGATCTTGTCACAATCGGAGTTGTGTTAGACTTGCCTTTCCTGCTGAGTTCTGAGTTCCTCAAGGGCAGGGATCTTGACCTAATTTATCCTGGTATCCCTTAGTCTAGGCTAGTTGACCCAGTTTGGGGCTCCCAGGGGTCTAAGAGGGGAGTTAAACGATTTTTCAGTTATTTTTGCGTTGTAAGATAGAGCTTAGGGAAGAAGCTCTGTAACGTTTACAAGGTACTTACTGAGCACTAGATCACTGTGTAAGCTTTTTCTTACTTTTTCAATAACTCATAAAGTTAGCGTGTCACGTAGTGAGGTAGTTGTGAAGCTTAGCTGGCTGTCCAGGGAGAGAAGCTGCGTCTCCCTGGCTCCGAATCCCAGGTTCCATGCCCCTTCCCACAGTCTCCCTTCTTACTCCAAGGAGTGCAGAGGAGCACGTTGGATTCCTGACTAGTGGCTGGAAATACTTTCAGTTCAGTGACGGATGCTCCTTACAAGATCCTAATCATTGACTCTGAGTCAGTGTTTCGGCCTGGTTAAAAAAATAAAGTACCGAACAATCAATACACAGCTTGGATAATAAAAGGGATTTCTGGTGGTGAAAAGTAAACAGGTGTTGAATAGTCAAATGGATTATGTCTTAAAGAGCTTCACATTTCCTCAGAGACCATTTTGTGAGACACTTGGAGTCAGAGATTTCTTTGTAACAGCAGACTGTCTGCAAATAATGTAAAATGCATTATTAAAAGTAGAGTGATTTGCATATGTCAGGCCAAGAAGTTATTTTAGGCAAAGTGAACATGATAAAGTCTTTAGAAAGCAGTTGCCGAAAGGATTGGCCCTTTTTTCAGGACCCTTTTTAGGAATTACACTGTCAATAAAACATTAAATACATTTTAATTTGCAAGCTGCTCTGTATTGACTGGCAACTGCCAGATTGTAACCATTGCTTCAGTCAGGAGGGGAAATGGCTACAGAAATGAAACCTGCAGGTGTGGCTGCGGGAGGCGGGCAGAGGCGGGCAGCAGGCTACCTTTTCGGCCTCAAGCACAGCACGCGTCCCCCATGGGCCCTCCAGCCGGTGTCTTCCCAGAAAGGCTTTTCCCAGTGGGGAAATGTGTGGATCTGAAGAGGGGTGGCGTCCCACTAGTTAGCGTCACGGTGTGACTGTGGTGATGAGGGCGTCGGGGATGGTGGCCTTGCCATGCTGCCGCACTCCTGCTCACCCCAGCTCCACGCTGGCGTGCTTTCCGCCCGTGATCTCGGGAGCGGGCGGGGGCTGCTGACCGGCAGTGCGGCCCCGGAACAGTGCTGAGCAGTGGACTTGGGCGCTCTTCCCTGAGGTTACTGCGTTTGGGGTGGGGGAGTGTGGGAGGGGAGTTTTCCTGGAGGTGTCATGCTGTTGTTCGTGCTCTGAGTCCCTGGGTTGTGGGACTCGAGCAAAGAGCTGCGTTTTTTACCCTGAATTCGTGCCTGGCGGTGAGTCGGGACGGTTGCAGCCGCCCTTAATCTGTGAACGTTGCTCCACTGAGAGGCTGGGACGGGCCCACCGGGAGAGAGGGTGCGCATTACTGCGGCACTGGGGCCTTTTCTTGGGGGGCACACGAGAACAAAGACACTTGTCTCGAGGTGTGCGTACCTCTACGGCGCTAAATTAAGAGGCTGTTGATTTCCGTCTCACTATGCTAGGCCACTGGGGAGTGTGCTTGCTCTTGGATCACCAAGTGTTCAAGAGGTACTTCTCTCTCCTTTGACACAACAGTAACCTGGGGATTAAAGCTTGGAGAACCCCGATGCCATCCTCCTGGGCCTGGACTCTGTCGTCCCCCCGCCCTGTTCCTCCCCCGCCTCAAGAGAGGTCTCCGTGTGGTGGCTTGTGGCCCACCTCCCGCCTGCCTGCTCTGCACCCCTGCGCCCTGGTCGGTCTGTCCTTGGTTAATGAGCCGCTTGTCTGCCCCAGTGCCAAAGGAGGACCTGAGGCCCCCACCTTGCCCCTTCCCCCCACGAGGAGCCCCTTGCCAGCTGCTGATGAAGCGGGGCTTTATGTCCCTTCCCCGCCGAGCTTCTCCGCGGCCTGTCACTATGCCCCGCATGCGAGCGGCCCCTGGTCGTGGCGGACACCTGCTTGGGATCGCTCAGTGGGGACTTTGTGCGCCTCCCCAGCCGCCTTGGTCCTACACCATCCGTGCGTGGCGTCACACGGAGAGACGCTCTCACGCCACTCCAGGAGCTGCACCTGTTCCTGGCGTGTCCCTTCCAGGCCCCTGGGCTCCCCGGGGCCTGTGAGCTCACGGCCAGCACAGCTGGCCTCTCTGCACCAGCGTGACTCCTGGTCCTCAGAGGCTCAGCTCCGTGGGGTGGGGGGTCCCCCTCTAGGCTGTGCCCTCTGGAGCTGGAGGAGGGGGATGGCCCAGCCTAGAGCAGAGATCCCGTATGCCCTCCTGCTGAGGATTGGGGAGCAGGGTGGGACCCCTCTGGCGGCAGGAGGCCCGATCTTGCTCTGGCCCCAGCTCCGAGCAGGGCGCTGGCCGCTGGTGGGG
Organism: Litocranius walleri; assembly: GCA_006410535.1. Taxonomy (NCBI): domain Eukaryota; kingdom Metazoa; phylum Chordata; class Mammalia; order Artiodactyla; family Bovidae; genus Litocranius; species Litocranius walleri. Next base: position 1,171,728 of record SJYG01000399.1, on the reverse strand, counting down.
CAGCTGCTGGTGGTGAGATGCTTCCGTCCTTCAGAGCAGATGGAGGAGCCCGGGCTCATGCTGCTGACCTTGCACAGCCCCCTCCCTAGGCATGAGGGACGACCTGTGCAGGGCACTGGCCGGGGTTACCCTTGGTCGGAGCCACCCGCCTCCGCTGGCTGGGCTGCTGGTGGAACCAGCCCCTGTCACAGCGCTGCGAGGGTGGGTCTCAGGAAGGGTGGCAGAGACGCCATGCCTTTCAGCTGAGGGCGTGCCAGCCCCAGTGCCGTGTCCAGGAGCGGGTGCTTGCTGGCGAGGGCTTTGCTCGTGTGTCCTGTCTGGCATGTTCCTCCTAGGGCTCTGGTAAGACCCGCCCTTGGCCCTGAGAGGGCAGTGACGGGGCTCATTCAGAGCCGAGCTGCTGAGTGGAGGACACCGCACGGCAGTCCCGAGTTCGGTTCTGGAGCGTGTCCTGGACTGCCACGTCTCAGCTCAGAGAGCCCAGGCGAGTTGCTGGACCCCTCTGGGCACTGGTGACGTCACCTGTGTGAAGACACAGTGAGTTACTAAACAGCGAGGTCTCAGAGGCGCGCCTAGCACGTTCTCGCGTGGGTGTCAGCACGGGCACGAAGACTGCGGCCGGGGTCCAGTGTGTGGAGGGGGTGCTGCCCTCTGGGGTTGTGAGTTGGGGCCCAGAAGACAGGCCAACCCCCTTCCCACACACCCGCCCTCCCGTCTCTCAGAGTCACCTGTCCGTTAGGGCTGGGTTAGTGAGAGATCTCCTGAGATGGCTATGCGACCGTCTCTGTTTGAAGCCGCTCACTGTTTGCAGCAGGCTTGCGCAGCTCTCGACTGAGAGTGGGCCCCTCAGACTCACCTGCATGTTCTCTCTTCCTGCCCTGAGTGTGAGGGTCAGTGAGGGGGGCAGGTGGTCCTGGCAAGGACCCTGGGCTTCTGGTCCCCTCCCCAGCCCTGGCCACCATCTCCAGCCTCCAGAGCTGCAGGGCCCCAGCAGGTGGGAGGCCAAATCCTGGCCAGCACCCACGAGCCAGTGCCCACGGGCGGGGCCAGTCGAGCCCCCCTGCCTTGCGGGTCTCCCACTGCCCATGCTGTGCCGTGGGCTCCTGAGGATGGATGGGACAGAGGGGAGGCTTCATCTGGGTCGAGGGCGATGGGGCGTGCGTTGAACCGCTCTCAGCCTGTTTCTGGTTGGAGTCTTCCGTGCTCCACTGTCTTGCCAGACCTTGCTGCTGCTTCTCACCAGCAAGCCCGGCGAGGGACTGAGACGCTGTGGGATGGCCCCGCCCAATGGGTGCGCGCGGCTGGAGCCCTGGTGCATCAGAGCTGGCACTCATGTGGGCGGCCCTGTCGAGTGGGGGCGCCCACACTCTCTTGAGCTGGCGTCCGACGGCCCCTGAGCCCGTCCCGAGACAGCTGGTAGATGTCTGCACACCCCACCCAGCCGTGGCAGTTGTGGGGAAGTTCCGCACAGGAAAGCGCCTTCCAGGTGACCCACCGCGTGCGTCAGAGCCCGTCCCGTCCTGGGTGCCAGGCCTGCCGCCCGCAGGTGAGACGGACGCGAGTCCTGGGTGCCTGAGCCTCCCCAGCGCCCCGCCGCATCTCGTCTGCTCCCTGCTCAGCGCGTGGCGGTCCAGCTCCAGGCCGGGCTTAGCTGTCCGTCTGCCTCTGGCTCGTCCGTGTCCTGCTGAGCTCCAGGGTGCTGACTTCTCCAGAGGGTGAGTGGAACCAGCTCCCAGAGTCTGGACCGGTGCTGAGCGTGGTGTTGGTGGTGGTGACTGAGTGTGCTGTAGCTGGCACGGTGCCATCCGCTCACCGGGGGTGGTCCTGCCCCCTCAGCAAGCAGTCCCTGAGATCAGAGGCTCTCGTCCTGGGGCTCTGAGGCCCTTGTGCTGGCTTCCCGGTGTGCGGAGTTACGTTAGGGTCTCAGTGAGGTGTCATTGCCCCCAGTCGCGTGCGAGCTGGCAAAGTGCCTTTCTGTCAGAGTTGGTCCCCATGACACTGTCCGGCAGAGGTGGTGAGCCCTCCCGGATGATGGCTGTCCCACGCGTCGCTGGTTGGTGTGGACAGGCTGCCTGTGCCTTTCCCTTGAACGTCAGGCTCTGCCTGCCGGTCTCCTTCGGCCTGGACGAGGGGCCTCGGAGTGTTGCTGACGCAGTGGCCCCTCGACGGGCACCCTGCCACACAGGGAAGCCTCAGGCCCCGGCCCCGTGTGTCCCTGGTTTTGTGGTCTTGGAACTCGAGGCTCTTGTGAGTCCTGGAAAGTGCCTTTCCAGGGTTGCCAGCCCCCTGTGATCCTGATGGGTGCAGGGGGACCGCCATCGCCCTCACCCACAGCTCTGATGGGCCGTCCACAGGCCGGCGACTCCGGCGCAGGCTCTCGTCCCAGCCTGGTCCTGCGCAAGGTCTGTCTGTGGCTGGGCCTCCCCAGCCGCCTGCCCACCTGCCTCCACGGGGTCGAGAGGCTCGCATCCTGCCTGGCGTCCCGCCTTCGCCTTCTCTGCCCTCGTTGGGGTGCCCGGGAGGGGAGTGCAACGTGCTGTGGGCAGGCCCCACTTCCTGTGCCTTTTGAGTTGGATTGGGTCACTTGGGAAAGCTCCGCATAACAACTGTAAACGCCGGCACTTCTCATCTAAGGCCCCTGGGCTCTGGCTGAAGGCTCACCAGAGCTCTCTGCACCAGCACGCGTGGCGTCTGTGTTCTGTTACACGGAACAGTGTGTGTGTGCTGGTGTCTGGACACGCTTGGAACTTGCGGAGCGTGGGGGCACAGTCGCGAGGGGAGTGGAACAGCCCCCACAGGGCCCTGCCGTCTCCAGACACGACGGGTCAGGCGCTGCGCGGACAGCGTGTGGAAGCGGCCGCCCGCCGAGTCACGACGACGCTGTCCGTGTACAGCGGTGTTGGGGGTGCTGGAGGCCCTGTCGTGCTACGTGCTGCCCGCCGGGCGAGGCCTCTGCTTGGGGAGCTCGCTTCCAGCGCTGGAAGGGCCTGCGGTGGTCTGGGCCTCGGGCCCTTCCCTGTGGGAAGGCAGGGTGGTCTCCAGGCAGGCCGTCCCATGTGAGGATGATTAGGGAGGTGAGCCGTCTGCCTGGCCGGCACGTCGCACACCTTGGCAGGGGCAGGGGCAGAGGCGGTCAGCGCAGAGCTTGGTGGGCGCGGCCGTCAGCCCCGTGCTACTGCACTCTGCTCGACCCCGGCTCCTTCGCGAGGCCCTGCTCCTGTGCCCGTGGGCAGCCCCAGCTGTGAGCTACCAGTCACTCACTCCCCGTTCCCTGTCCTCAGTTACGGGGCGCGACCACTCTGCGGGGATGCAGGCCTTGAAGCGACCCCGTCTCTGCTCTGGCGCCTTGAGCTGACCTTGGCTGGTCCTGGGTGGAGTTGTGACTGGCCTTCCGGGACAGACACTTCTCGTCTGTGCTGCAGTCTTGTGCAACTCGGGGCTTTCTGTGAGCGCGCGGGCACAAGCGCGTCTGTGGGTCTCAGCAGCGGGGGCCGGGCCTCTGGTGGGCAGAGTGCGGCCGCCGCCCTGTTGAGAAAGCCCCGGGCTGGCTGTGTTCCCTGGAGGTGACAGGGCGGGGCGGGCCTGCCGGCTGGTCTGTCTCCTAATCTCTCTCTTTTGCCTGGTGCCCACTTCTCGTTGGTTAGGATGATGCAAAGGCGCTTGCCTCTGGCTTTGCTGAGCCTGACCTGACAGCGAGGTGACTGGGGTTCACCCAGAGGCGTGCTCCGCTTTCCCGAGGCCAGCCCTGTGGGCACAGCCTGTCGTCTCCTCCTGGGCTGGGGTGGGGGTACCCGTCCCACGCCCGTATCTCGCTGCCAGCGCTGGGCGCCCGCGGCCTGCCTGTCTTCCCGCTCCTCGAGCAGGGGGCTTGTTGACTGCCGTGCGGCAGTGGAGTCCCACGCTCGCCTGCTGTGTTTGCCTCCCGCGCCTCGTGTTGCCAGCGTGTGGGTTTCTGAGCCGTGAAGCACAAGTATAGGTCGTTTAAAGGCTTAATGAGTCCATCCTCCGTCGTCGCTTCTTTCCATTGTCTTCTGGTTTTTGGCCATGTGGTTGGTGGGATCTTTGCTCTCTGAGCAGGGATCAAACCTAGGCCCTTGGCGGTGAAAGTGCAGCGTCTTAACAACTCAGCCGCCAGGGAAGCCCCTCGTTTGGTTTAAAATTTTTGTTTAGCTTGCTAGGATGCACCCTTAAGGGACGTGGCCTCTTCTGTCCCTCAGTGAGGCTCTAACTCAAATGTCTTGAGCAGGAGCAGAAGCTGAGCACACAGGAAGGGCTCCCCAGCCCTGCCCCGCCTCGAGCCGTGAGTCTGGAGCTTCCTGTGGAGAGCGGGGTGGGGGGAGAGTCCCTTACCCCCTGAGGCTGCCTAGGCCCTGGGCCCCAGGGAGCCTTTCCTGTGAGTCAAGGACCAGCTGGCAGGTCATGTGGTCCCTTGGGGTCCCCGCTGCAGCCTCTGTGTGTTCATGTGACGCGCCATCCTGCTCATCCTGACTGCGCCAGGCACCCCCCTTGACCCCCCGCCACCGGCCGAGACCCTGGCACCGGCTCCTCCCCCATTCTGCTGCGAATCCCCAGGGCATCCTGTGCACCAGCTGTTCGATGGGCGTGTGGGTGCCGAGGAGGGGTGCTGACTCGGAGGGGCTTCCAGGGCCGTGGCCCCCACGGAGGCTGCAGGCTTCCAGGGAAGGCTGCTCTGGTGGACGTGAGCCGAGTCGGGGCTAGCGGGGCGCGGGCGGGCGGTGGCCGCCTCAGGCAGTAACGCCTGTCAGTTGGTTGCCCGAGCCATCGAGGGGCAGCGGGGGCCGTCAGGCCAGTGCCTCGGGGAGAACCATGTGCCAGCTGGCTCTCAGCCAGAGACAGGACAGGACCCTGCGGTTGCTGGGATGGGGCATGTCTGCATGACCACAGCCCCTCCCTGCCCTTGCGGGCCGCCAAGGAGGCCGGGCTCGGGGAGCTGCTCCCACCGTGCCTGGGCCCTGGTGCCCCAGCTGCGTGCCCTGTGCAGAGAAGCGGCACCCCTGCTGATGGTGGAAACACCCCAGGCTTGTTGGCGCCTCGTCCCGCCCCTCACCTGAGCACAGGGGCAGCTCTGCCTGGGTCTGTGCCTGCCCTGTCCCCTGCCGCTCGGGGGCAGTCCACAGGGAGGGGCCGCCCCTGGGGCTGGGCTTCACTGAGGTGGGGCGTCTTGGCCTGGGATGTGTATCGGGGCTGCCACTCCAGGGTCTCTCCCAGCCCAGGGTGGTCCAGCCGCGCTCTGCAACACCTCAAGGTGGCGTTGGCACTCGGTCTGGTCTGGGGAAGTCAGGAGGGGCTGACCCGCAGTGCCTTCCCCCGTCTGACATCCCACTGTGCTTTGTCAACCAACAGGAGCTTGAAGAAATCCGCAAGTGTGGGATGAAAAACTTCCGTAACATCCAGGTCGATGAAGCTAATTTGCTGACATGGCAAGGGCTCATTGTTCCCGTGAGTACTGGACACCTCCCCTCCAGCAGCCCCGGACGGGGCGGGCGCAGGGCCGGCGGGCGCCTCCCAGGCTCAGAAAGGCCATGTGTCCAGACCGCACACCCAGTGCAAACCAGCCGCACACCCGGTGCAAACCAGCCGCCGCCGCCTCCTCTTGGGCCCGCCAGTGCATCCGTCCTGTCCTCTGCGCTCCCGCCCGGCTCTGGTCCTCTGTGCGCCTGCGTCCCGGCTTCCTCCCCGCCCCCCACCCCACCTGCTGCCTCAGCCCCTGCCTTCCGTGCCTCCTGGTGTCCCTGGGCCCCTGCCCCGGCTCTGCTCTGCGTCCAGCTCCTTGTCGCCCGGCCGCCTCTGCACCGTGGCGCCCTGCGGCCTCCCTGCCCTCTGGGTTCAGCGGCCCCTCTTCCTGCAGCCCTTCCTAACTCCCCCTGCAGAGGCACGTCCTGCGAGGACTCGAGCGGGCCGCCAGAGAGGTCCAGCCTCCCGCCTTCCTCTCGCGCCGTTTTGCCTCTTGGGGACCCTGCTTCTGTTCCCCAGTGGCTCAGCAGTGAGGTGCCTGCCTGGCAGTGCAGGAGACGCGGGTGCGATCCCTGGGTCAGGAAGATCCCCTGGGGAAGGGAATGCCAACCTACGCCAGCATTCTTGCCTGGGAAATCCCACGGACAGAAGAGCCTGGCTGGCTGCAGTCCATGGGGTCGCGATAGCCACTGAACACGCACGTGCTGGCCCTGCCTCTCCCAGCCTCGGGTCCAGTGTTCTTGCTGGGCGTGGAGGTAGTGTCTCGGCCTCTGTTCAGCCTCCGTGCTGGAGACGGCCTTGCTGGGATGTGGTGTGCCTTCGTGTCCTCAGTGGGCTCTGAACTGGGACCCTCGGACCAGTGCCCCCGGCCTTCTTGTTCTTCCTGCCCCCACCTCCACCCCCTGCGCCTGAAATCTCTCCTTGCGGGCAGAGGGGCCGCTCCGCCAGAGCTGAGCGGGGAGCACGCTGCCCAGAAGCGCCGCCCCCTTGGCGCTGGCTGTAGGCCCTGCTTCTGTAAAGGTGCCTGGAGCTTGCACAGCACTCGGGATGTGTCGTTTATCTTTGTGATCATCTGGAAACCAAGGAGAGAGACGCTGTGCGGTGCCAATGCGCGCTGACAGCGGTAGACGGGTAGCGGCCAGCCTGCCTGCCCCAGCCCCACCTGCTCTGGGAACCCATCGGGCGCTGAGTAGAAGGTGGCCACCACCTTCCGGCTCGTGGGTTTTGTCTTTTGCTGATACGGTCGGGCAACAGCTAAGGTGTGGGCCTTGTAAAAAGTGCTGGCGGTGGACGGGCAGGGTTTGAGTGGCCAGGCTGGGCCTCCTACCCCAGGAGCTCAGCGGCAGCTCCAAGCGTCAGTGGCGGTCCAGCAGGCGTCCTGGGGCTGCGCTGGCAGAGCCGGGGGGCGGGCGTTGGTGCCTCGTTGGGCGCTGGGTGGGGTGGCTGGTGGGCCCTGGTGGTCTGGCCTCCCCCTGGGGCAGCTGCACCCGGAGACCGAGGCTGCGGCCGGAGCTGCGCCCGCTGCCTTGCTGCTCATCCTGGGCCCCTCTGTCCATGGGGGTCCTGGGCTAGGATACTGGAGCGGGTCGCCGTTGCCTTCTCCAGGAGTCTTCCAACCCAAGGGTGGAGCCCGTCTAGACGCTTCTTGCCAGGCGAGTCCCTGATGACCGGGCACCGGGGAGCTGTGGCTCTGCGGCGTGTGGATCTTCCTGGGCCAGGGGTTGGACGCATGCCTCCTGCACCGGCGAGCAGGATCTTAACCACTAGGCCACCAGGGGAGTGCCTAAAGCTTCCCTTTTAAAGAATTAGCAGATTTTGCTTCATCAGTTTTTTCATTGTGGTAAAATCTATGTAACGTGGTTTGTCAGTTTAGTCTTTCTGTAACTCTACAATTCAGTGACCTTAGTTACAGTCAGGCTGTTTCGCAGCCATCATCACTATTTCCAGAATCCACTCTGCAGCCCCCAGCCCTGGTGCTCTCTAACATGCTTTCTGTGTCTGTGAGTTTGACAGTTTACATGAATGAGTTGTATAAACTTTGTTGCTTTTTTATCTGGCTCATTTCACTTGGCAGAATGTTTTGAAGGCTCACCTGCTTTGTGCTTGTGTAAGAACATCACTCTCAGGATGAATGAGCTTCTGCCGCGCGCGTACCGAGCCCGTGTGCATCCGTCCGTTCACTCTGGCAGGGGGCTGTCTGCCTCTCTGGCCGCTGTGGCGATGCTCCTCTGAGCGTTGCTGTGCAGGTGTCTGCTTGAGGCCTGGGCTTCGGGGCTTTGGGGAAATACGTGGAGTGGCTGGATCACGTGGTGGCTCTGGGTTTAACTCTTTGATGAGCTGCCACAGAATTTCCACAGTGGCTGCACAATCTCACAGTCCCACCACCAGAGTCCAGGGTTTCCAGTGCTTCCCCATCCTCTCCTTATCCAGTTATCCCCCCCTTAGAGACAGATCAGTTCAGTTCAGTCGCTCAGTCATGTCCGACTCTCTTCGACCCCATGAATTGCAGCACGCCAGGCCTCCCTGTCCATCACCAACTCCTGGAGTTCACTCAGACTGATGTCCATCGAGTCAGTGATTCCATCCAGCCATCTCGTCCTCGGTCGTCCCCTTCTCCTCCTGCCCCCAATCCCTCCCAGCATCAGAGTCTTTTCCAATGAGTCAACTCTTCGCATGAGGTGGCCAAAGTACTGGAGTTTCAGCTTTAGCATCATTCCTTCCAAAGAAATCCCAGGGCTGATCTCCTTCAGAATGGACTGGTTGGATCTCCTTGCAGTGCAAGGGACTCTCAAGAGTCTTCTCCAACACCACAGTTCAAAAGCATCGATTCTTCGGCGCTCAGCCTTCTTCACAGTCCAACTCTCACATCCATACATGACCACTGGAAAAACCATAGCCTTGATTAGATGGACATTTGTTGGCAAAGTAATGTCTCTGCTTTTCAATATACTATCTAGGTTGGTCATAACTTTACTTCCAAGGAGTAAGCCTCTTAATTTCATGGCTGCAGTCACCATCTGCAGTGATTTTGGAGCCCCCAAAAATGAAGTCTGACACTGTTTCCACTGTTTCCACATCTATTTCCCATGAAGTGATGGGACCAGATGCCATGATCTTCGTTTTCTGAATGTTGAGCTTTAAGACAACTTTTTCACTCTCCTCTTTTGCTTTCATCAAGAGGCTTTTTAGCTCCTCTTCACTTTCTGCCATAAGGGTGGTGCCATCTGCATATCTGAGGTTATTGCTATTTCTCCCGGCAATCTTGATTCCAACTAGTGTTTCTTCCAGTCCAGCGTTTCTCATAATGTACTCTGCATAGAAGTTAAATAAGCAGGGTGACAGTATACAGCCTTGACGTACTCCTTTTCCTATTTGGAACCAGTCTGTTGTTCCATGTCCAGTTCTAACGGTTGCTTCCTGGCCTGCATACAGATTTCTCAAGAGGCAGGTCAGGTGGTCTGGTACGCCCATCTCTTCCAGAATTTTCCACAGTTGATTGTGATCCACACAGTCAAAGGCTTTGGCGTAGTCAATAAAGCAGAAATAGATGTTTTTCTGGAACTCTCTTGCTGTTTCCATGATCCAGCGAATGTTGGCAATTTGATCTCTGGTTCCTCTGCCTTTTATAAAACCAGCTTGAACATCAGGAAGTTCATGGTTCACATATTGCTGAAGCCTGACTTGGAGGATTTTGAGCATCACTTTACTAGCATGTGAGGTGAGTGCAACTGTGCGGTAGTTTGGGCATTCTTTGGCATTGCCTTTCTTTGGGATTGGAATGAAAACTGATCCCCCCCCCCCCCATATACACAGTTATCCCCCCCAATTTTTTTTTATCTTATTACCATTCTAGTAGAAGTCAGCTAGCGTCTCATGGCTGGAGAAGGTGATGGCACCCCACTCCAGTACTCTTGCCTGGAAAATCCCATGGACGGAGGAGCCTGGTAGGCTGCGGTCCATGGGGTCGCTAGGAGTCAGACATGACTGAGCGACTTCACTTTCACTTTTCACTTTCATGGATTGGAGAAGGAAATGGCAACCCGCTCCAGTGTTCTTGCCTGGAGAATCCCAGGGACGGGGAGCCTGGTGGGCTGCTGTCTCAGAGTCGGACATTACTGAAGTGACTCGGCGGCGGCAGTAGCGTCTCAGGGCAGGTCTGTTGCGACCATTCTAGACGTCGGCTAGCAGCCCGCAGCCACACCCGAGGCCCACACGTTGGCACACCACGGTCACCTGAAGGGCGCCGTGTACGTGGGTCCCGCTCAGCGTCACGTCCTGCGCGCATGCACAGCGTGTGCTCAGCGTGCCGGCCGTGGGAGCGTCGCACAGAGCAGTCTCACTGCCGCGGCCCTTCTCCCGCGGCCCCGGCTCCGGGCTGCTGCTGGCGCCCTGCTCTGAGCCGCCCCCTCGTCCGCCCGCTGTGAGCAGTTGCAGTCCCACAGCAGCTCCTCAGGTTGTCGTCTCTCACTGAATGATGTGCCATTGAGATTTCTCCGTGTATTTGGATATTTCGTTTCTGTTTAGTACCAAGTAATATTCCATTGTGTGAATGCACACAGCTTGTTTATCCATTCACCCCTGAAGGACATTCTGATTGCTGCCAGAGTTGGGCCATTCTGAGTAAAGCTGTTTCACACGCTTTGAGTTGGGTCCTTTGTCCTTCATCTGTCTTCCCGTTGTAGGAGTTCTTTATGTTACACCCGCATCAGACACAGGATTTGCAGAGATTTCCTGCCGTGCACTTGGTCGTCTTCTCCGTCTCTTGATCATGTCCATGGTACATGAAGTGTTTAATATTCATGAAGGCCGTTTCATCTATCTTTTCTTTTGCTGCCCTTGTCACATTCAAGAAACTTGCCAAACCTAGGGTCGCGCAGGTTTGACTTTTGTTCTCTTTTGAGAATTCTTAGAGTCTTCACTCTCAAACTTAGGGCGTTGATCCTTTCTGTTTTTAAATGGGGTAGGGATAAAGGTCCAACTTCATCCTTTCTGTGTGTGGATATATAGTTTTTTTTAGGGCTATTTGTCGAAAAGACTGCTCTTTCTCACGGAATGATCTTGGCATCCTTGCCAAGAATTCACAGAGCTAGATCACTAATAAGGAGCTCCCGTTTAGTGCAGGGAGCTAGCCAGTGCTGCGTGGTGGCCTGTGTGGGGAAGGAAGTGCAGAGAGTTGGTGTGTGTGTGCGTGCAGCCGACTCACTTCACTGTGCAGCGTTGCGAATGAACAGTCAGGGAGAGCAGGAAAGCGGCGGTGCACACTCACGAGGGCTTGCTTCTGGACTCGGCTCTGTTGGTCTGACCGTCTGTCCTTATGCCAGGACGACGCTGTTTTGGTCACTGTAGTTGGTAGTGAGTTTTTGAAATCAGGAAGTGTGAGTTCTCCAGTGCTGATCTTTCTGAGGATGGTTTTTGCGGGTGAAGGCTCCTGAGCGCCTGAGCAGGACCCTGTGGGGCCTTGCCGACAGCCCCTCCGTGACTGCGCCCGCTCTTCCCTGAAGTCTCTAGCTCTGAGTGTCTGATGCACACTGCCTGAGTTGCTTTTCAGATCCTAAAACCCCCAGTGGAAGGAATGAGCTACTCCGTGGTCGTGAGCAGGCAGCCTCCAGGCCTGCTGGCGCCTAAGGATCGGGCATTAACCCTTGGGACCGCACCCTGTCACCTCACCTTCGCCAACAGAGGACGCTGCCCAAGCCGGTTGCGTAGCCTGGGCCCCCTGAGTTTGCCAGCGCTCTCTCCTGGGCTGTGAGCTGGCACTGCCCCGGCTGCCTGCGTGGCTCCTGTGCTTCCCTCCCGTGACCCCGTGTCAGCAGACTGGCTCTGCCGAGCACCGGCACACAGATCAGGTTTGGTTCAGTAACACATCTCGAGGTCCTGTTTGAATTTCAGGAAGGGTTCTTCCATTTAGGGGAAAAAAAATAATTGAGGTTTTGAGAGGGATCATACTGAAATTTCAGATTGCTTTACTATTATTATTTATTATTATAGATGACAATAGGATTATCATCTATAGTAATTCTTGTAGTCTGTGAACCCGGGATGTCTTTCCATTTAATTAGGTTTTCTCTTCTTTCAGCAGTGCTTTGTAATCTCCAGTGTACAAGCTTCACACTTCTGTATTTTTCAGCTCAGGATGTAAAAACAAAAACAAAACCATAGGCTGGGCCACACAAAACCCCAGAATTCAGATTTCTCACAGCTCCAGAGGCCAGAAGTCCCAGGGAAGGGCTGGCAGGGCCCTTTGCCGTGTCCTCGTGTTCCTTGTCTCAGCACTTGGCGGGAGAGCAAGGGTGCGCGCACGCTCTCTCTCTTTTTGACCACATCGCCTGCAGGACCAGGGATTGAACCTGCGCCCTCAGCAGTGAAAGCACTGGGTCCCAACCTCTGGACCTCCAGGGAAGCCCCAGGAGCTCTCTTCCTTTAGGACACGGATGCTGTCAGCCCAGGACCCCACTCCGTGACGCCGTTGAACCTTAACTACCTCTTCACTCTCGCGTGCTGTGGGTGAGGGCGTCTGTGTGAGCACCTGGCCGGGGCCGGGGGCACCAGCATTGAGCCTGTAACAGCCTCCTTGCTCAAGCAGGCCTTGGATGCTTTCATCTTCTCAATGGCAACTATAAACGGGATTGTTCGCTTTATTTCCTTTGTGGGTTCCCGTGTGTTGCTTTTGTTTCTGACGGATCGTGTGTGCCACCTTTAGCGCTTTTGTGTGCACGGTCAGGCTGGGTCCGGACCGAGGCAGCTCCATTTCTCCCTTTCCAGTGGGGATGCTTTACTTCCTTTTTTTGCCCGAGTGCCCTGGCCAGAGCTACCGAATACTGAGCTGTGGCGGTCTCTAGCCTTCTTGGCGCCGGGTTTGGTGGAAGACAGGTTCTCGTGGGTGGGGGTGGTTTGGGGACAGTTGAAGCACTTTACGTTTCTCAGGGTCAGGTCTGACGGGGCACGGAGCTCAGGCAGTGACGCAGGGCTGGCAGGTGGCTGTGGGTCTTCTCCGTAGAGGCAGTGTGCACAGTCATCAGCGGGGTGGTTCGGGCTCTTGCTTGCACAGAGTCTCTGACTCCCGGGTGGTAGTCTGTGCTCGCAGGGCAGCTCCGTTCCGGAGAGCCCTGTTTCAAGTGCACTGTGGACACTGGGCTGGTGGCCACCATATTGGACGGAACGTGTGTGGACCAGTCAGGACACGGCCCCAGCTCACGGCGGAGGAGCCACGTGGACGAAAGCAAAGTGGGGCTGGTGGCAGCGCCCGTGACTGGGCCACCTGCCGTGCGGCTCTCCCGGGCTGGTGTCCGCTCTGTGGCCGGTCGTGGTTCCGCCGGGAGCCCTCTGTCTGCCCCCACGCTCCCTGTGCTTGGCCTGTGCGTGCCGTCTGTGGGCTGCCGAGGCTCCAGCTCTGCTGTGTCTGCAGGCGGGCTGTCTGCAGCGTGGTCTGTCTCTTGTTCACGAGATGCCAGCAGCCACCTCTGTCCATGGGGCGACCTCAGGCGCTTCTCAGGCTCTCCAGGAGTGACAGGCCTGCCCTCCGCCGGAGCCCTGCTCCTGAGTCAGCCTGCTTCGTCTCCCGCGGTTTCACTGAGAGGCAGAGGCCACGCGTCTCACCCATTTACCGTGTGCGGGTCAGTGGCGTGCGGTGTGCCTCTGCTGCAAGGCAGATCGGGCTTCACCACCTTAGAGGAGCGTCCCGCTGGCACTGCCCGGCCCCTGGGCACTGCGCCGCCTGCGCTCCCTCCTGCTGGTGTGCGCCCGTGCTTTCTCTGCCACGCAGCCGCTCGTGTCTGGCTCCTCCCTGCTGGGGCCTGTGTCCAGACCCCACCGCATGTGCGGCGTGGCCCTGCTGCGACGGCCGCGGCGGCACCTGCTTGCCCGTCGCCCGCCCGAGAGGCGCTCGCTTGTCTCGGCTGTCCGGCCATCGCGCGTGAGGTTGCTGTGCGAGCACGGTGTCTCCTGGGGCATGCCTCGTCTCTCCGGGCTGCTGGCCTGGGGTGGGGTTGCAGGGCCCTTTGAGGGGTGCACGCTGTTTCCACAGTAGCCGTTGCGTCGACACCCCCGCAGCTGCATGTAAGCGTTCTGTTTTCTCCACTTGCTGACTACGGCTCGCTGTTGTCTGTCTGTCTTGTTTACAGCCCTCCTAGCAGGTGTGACGTGGAGTCTCGTTGTGGTTTTTGGTTTGGTTTTGTGTATTTTCTGGCCTTGCCACACGGAACGTGGGCTCTCAGCTCCCCGAGTGTGGGTCGCGCCGCCTGCGTTGGTTGGGAGCCCCTCTTGCTGCAGTTTCTGCGGGCTTTTTCCTGAGGGAATGAGGAGTCTCTCCCTGCACCTGTTGGCCATTTCTGTGTCCGTTTTGGCGAGTTATCTGTCTGTGTGCCTCACCCTCTCTAACCCAGGCTCCTACTCGGTTAGTTTCGTCTTTGAGGGCTGTGTGACCAGTCTCTCTCGGAACGAGCAGCTGTTCATTCCTGCGTGCTGACGGTGCTCGGGGCTCCTGTGTGACTCGCCGGGGGGTCTTCGGGTGCCCGCCTGCTTAGCCCCTGCACGCTGTGGCTGGCGGCTGGCGCTCTTTTCTCTTCTGTGGAACAGACTCCAGCCTGGTTCTGGAGTCCTTGTGTTCCAGGTACGTTAAACCAGTGTTTGACGGAGGACATTCTTGGCCACATTGAAAAGAATACCATGAACACTGTGCTGATGATCGCAGGGTCAAGAGGAGAAACGGACAGGTTAGCCGTCCTATTAGCAAACACGAGGCTGGTTCTGGGGACGCCTTGGGTCCCTGCACTCAGGTATCACCCAGACTAACAGAGAACGCTTCTGGAGAATACGGCCAGTGACCTTGACCTCGACTTCACGGCTTCCCAGAGCGGGTGCTGCTCCCGGGGCAGCAGTGCCTGCTGGCCAGCAGTGGGGGCTGGGCGCCACGGCAGGGTGAGGGGTGATGCCAGCGGCAGAGCGTGTGCATGCAGGAAGCCTGAGCCCACATACCCCACGCTCTCTCCCAAAGACATGCGTTTCCCTGCGTTGGTAGTGCTGGAGGCTGGGTCCTAGAGAGCAAGGGTGACCCTCCGTCTGAGCGTGCACAGGCTTGTGGCCCCTCCACCACAAGCGTGCTGACTGGTGTGCGTCCAGACAGTGGAGTAGCTGTTGCTATTCCGTCGCTCAGTCGTGTCCACCTCGGTGCAACTCTGTGGACTCCAGCACGCCAGGCTTCTCTCCTCTGCTGTCTCCTGGTTTGCTCAAATCCATGTCCGTTGAGCCAGTGATGCCGTCCAACCATCTCATCCTCTGTCGTCCCCCTCTCCTCTTGCCTTCAATCTTTCCCAGCATCAGGGTCTTTTCAAATGAGTCAGCTCTTCGCATCAGGTGGTCAAAGCATTGGAGTTTCAGCTTCAGCATCAGTCCTTCCAGCGAATGTTCAGGGCTGACCTCCTTTAGGGTGGACTGGCTGGATCTCCTTGCCGTCCAGGGACTCTCGAGAGTCTCCTTCTGAGTGTCTCTTGAGTTCCTTTTATTGCATTCAATCTCCTGTGATGAAAGGGACATCTTTTTTTGGTGTTGGTTCTGAAAGGTCTTGTAGGTCTTGATAGAACTGTTTAATTTCTGTTTCTTCAGCCTCAGGGGTTGGGGCATAGACTTGGGTTACTGTGATAATGAATGATGTGCCTTAGAAACAAGCCAAGATCATTCTGTCATTTTTGAGATGGCACCCAAGTACTGTGTTTCGGACTCATGTTGACTAGGAGGGCTACTCCATTGCCTCTATGGGATTCTTACCCATAGTAGTAGATATAATGGTCATCTGAATTAAATTCGCCCATTCCATCCGCTTTAGTTCACTGATTCCTGAGATGTTAACATTCGGTCTTGCCATCTCCTGCTTTACCACATCCAGTTTACCTTGGTTCACGGACCTGACGTCCCAAGTTCTTATGCAGTATTTGTTCTTGACGGTATCAGAGTTTACCTTCACCACCAGACACGTCCACAGCTGAGTGCCGTTCCTGCTTTGGCCCCTGGACTTCCTTCTTTCTGGAGCCGTTAGTCACTGGCCTCTGCAGGAGCATATTGGACACCTTCCAACTTGGGGGCACGTCTTCCAGTGCCATATCTGTTTACCTTTTCATACTGTCCATGGTGTTCTCCAGACAGGAGCACTGGAGCAGTTTGCTGTTCCCTGCTCCAGTGGACCACCTTTCGTCAGAACTCTTCACTGTGACCCGTCCGTCCCCTGTGGCCCTGCGCGGCATGGCTCAGCGTCACTGAGTTACTCAAACCCTTCCGCCGCGACAAGGCTGTGATCCATGAAGGAGAATGGAGTGAAACTGAGCGCCAAAAAGAAGTGCTCTGACAAGCCACAGAAGAGCCTTAACGTGTGCTACTGAGAGAAGCCAGTCTGAAAAGGCTCTGTGCTGCGCGATTCCAGGCAGAGGGCCTAAGGCCACCCACAGCACCCAGCACCGTGATAGGCCGTCTCAGGGTGTGGGCTGCGAGTGAGGGTGTGTCAGCCACTCACTCGCAACATGGGGGTGTTGGTATTTGGGGAGGCTGTGTGTGTGTGTGTGTGTGTGTGGAAGAATTCTCTGTCTTCCTCTCAATTTTGTGGTAAAGCTACAGCTACTGAAAAAAGTAAAGTCTATTTTAAAAAAATGTAGAGAGGCCAGGGTGTCCATCTCAGGCCCCATGCCCTAAGAAGACTAACTGTCATTTCCCTGGTGCTGATGAAGCCTCAGTTGACATAACCTCTTGAATCAGATGAAGTGTTGCTGAGGTGAAATCCTTGGAGCCGTCCTGTCTCAGTGGCCAGCTCACGCTGGTCTCCTTCCTCTGCAGGACAACCCCCCCTATGATAAGGGGGCCTTCAGGATCGAAATCAACTTCCCAGCAGAGTACCCCTTCAAACCACCAAAGATCACCTTCAAGACGAAGATCTACCACCCCAACATCGACGAGAAGGGGCAGGTGTGTCTGCCGGTGATTAGTGCTGAGAACTGGAAGCCAGCAACCAAGACCGACCAAGGTAAGGCGTCCGCCCTCGCTTCTCCAGGGGCCCCTCTGACGCCAGGGGGCTCGGAGCCGGGGATACCTGCAGCACCAACCCTGCGTTCCCGGAGGCTGTCCCCCGGGCGTGGCCCACCTCCACCCAGCTCCAGCCCCGCTCCTGGGCGCCCAGGGCAGGCAGGGTGTGGCCCTGTTGCCAGGAGTGTTCCTGAAGCACCAGGGGCTCTCTGGAGGGGGAGTGGCCTCCCAGTGGGTCACCTGTGGGCTCAGGCTGGAAGGTGGAAGGGAGGGTGGGGGTGGGGGGCTCGTGGCCTAAGGAGAGGCTCAAGGCAGGGTAGGTGGGAGGGCCTGGCCTGGCTTGAGGTGTGTGCCCACATGGAAGCGTGCGCTCTGTGCGCCTCGGGGCTAGTGCCCGCGCACGCTCTTGTTTCTGGGAAGGCATTTCTTCGGGATTGTGGCCACCCCCCTCTTGTCCCCTGCGAGTGATGGCTCTCTGGGTCCGTGTTTAGCTTCCTGCTGTCTCGACGGTCGGTGCTGGGTCTGCACTGCTGCGTGCGGGCTTCCTCCAGTGCGGCAGCCTCTCCTCTGCAGACGCGGCCCTGAGTGTGCGCCTTGTAGCGCGGGCTTCGTGGCCCCGTGGCCCGTGGGGTCTTCTTGGGCCAGCGATTGCGCCTGTGCCCCCTGCACGGGCGGGCAGGCCCTTGCTGCTGGGGTGCGGGGTCGGGCTCCCGCCCTTGGGGCGTGGGGGTCCCTGGTGTTTGTTCTTGGCTCTGTGCCTTTGTTTTACAGTCCTCGCCTCGTATTTTTGTTGGCTCTCTTAAAAGTGACTGCCTGAGCCACTTACGTGGTTGTAGATTAGAGAGAGTGGGTGAGTTTGGAAGTTGACAGGCTGCAGGCGTGTGCATTTTTTCTGGTGACTGATATCACCTTCCAGGGGAACCACTGGAAGATGGGCTTAAAAGCTTCCCACAGCAGAACTCGCTGGATGAGGCCCCCGTGAAAGGCGCCCACCAGGCCCCCACAGCTGAGCGGCAGAGCAGAGTCAAGGGAGGCGTCCCCAGGAGGCTTGGTCCGTGCACGCTGACCTTTGTACAGACGAGGTCTGTGTCCTCGTGGGAGGACGGGCCTGGCTTTTCCTGCACAGACTCAGCTCTGTGCGGACTCAGGCAGCTGCATTTGCTCAGGCAGCCGGACCACAGAGTTTCTGGTCTCCTTCCTCACCTGGCACTGGGCCGGTGCCCTGCTGTACACCCCGCCCAGGACAGGCCGCCCTGGTCGGCCATGGCAGTCAGCGGCCTGTTTGCAGAGGAGGTCTTGGTGCGCTTGTCCAGGTTGTGGGTGCTCATTTCAGACAGTTGGGTAACCGAAGAGACAAGAGATGTTGCGTTCTTTTCTATTTGTTGCCTTAGGGTGTGAAGAGAAAGCTGCCGTCTTCCACTGAGCGCTGCTCTCCGCGCAGCGGCAGGCAGGAGCTGCTCTGCGGGGGAGGCAGGGTTTCTCCCTGGACGGTCCCGGCGTGGCCTTGCCCTCCTCGCCACCTCAGCAGCGTGTCCCCACGTCTGTTCCCTGTGACTGTCCTGTCACACAGCGTCGCTGGCCCTCGGGGCTCAGAGCTCCTGCAGTTGTCTCCCCCGTGCTGTGGGCTGTCTGGGCTGAGCTGGCCACTCACAGTCACTGCTCCTCAGCGGTCCCGGCAGCTCTGCAGCAGATAGCTGACGGCTGCAGGCGATGAGGTGCGGCGGAGGGAGGGCGCCTGGAAAGGAGACCCACTGTGGGGGGTGCTGGGAGAGGGCTGTGCTTGTGGGCGCGACGGAGGCCTTCGTGGGAGACAGTGGTCTGTGTGGTTTTGTGAATATGCTGAAAGCAACTATGATGTTCAGTTTTTAGAGAGTTCGGTTTTTGGCATGGTGAATAATATCTCAATTTTTAAAAAGAAAGTAAAGAAGCATTAGAAATGGAGCAAAAATGGGAGAAAAACCCAGAAACACGGCAAGCCTGGGTCACACAGAAAGGTGGCAGGAGCTGGCAGCAGTGGCTCCAAAGGGGCAGAAGCGCAGGCTCCTCGGCAGAGTCTGGCTCTGGCGCGCCTGCAGCAGAGTGCGGGCTGTGCTGCGTGGCCAGTGAGGCTGCTTCCGCCGGCGCCCTGCCTCTGTGTGAACGCAGCGCAGCGCAGCACCAGCATGGCAGGGGCGGGAGAGTCAGGCTCCTGCGCTCTCTGTGCGGCTCCTCTGGGCCCCCTGGTGCGGTCCCTTCAGGCCCTGGCTACCCTCGGGGGAGCATTGGGGGGCCACCCTGAGCCGTGCGAGGGCCTCCGCCTCTGGAATGGACATCCAGCGCTGCTGGGGGCCAGAGCCTCCCGGCGGTCAGACAGGTGGTCAGAGGGCCCTTTCTCAGCCTCTCCGGAGCTCCTAGGGCTCTTCCGGGGCAGGGCTTACCATTCACCCGGGCGGGCCTGCCATGCTTCCCAAGCCAAGAGCAGTGCTGGGCACACTGCCTGGTCGCTCCCTGGGGCGGCTTCCCCGTGTGAGAGCGGGGAGTGGGGGTGGCTGGGACTGGGCTCCCCTGGGTGTCCGTCCAGGAAGGCTTCCTGGAGGAGGAGAGGAGGAAGCGGTGTCCCGCTGGGCAGCGTGCTCAGCCCTGCCGTGGCGCTGGCTGCTCTCCTCGGGCAGCCTCTCCTCGGCGCGGGGGAGGCTGGGTTGCCTGCTGGTGGTTGCGTGCGCCCGCTCGGCCTGGGGGCGCTCTGGTGCCGAGTGGGAGCCTCTAACCCACGGTGCCCTGTCCTTCTCTTGGCAGTCATCCAGTCCCTCATAGCACTGGTGAACGACCCCCAGCCGGAGCACCCGCTCCGCGCTGACCTAGCTGAAGAGTACTCTAAGGACCGTAAAAAATTCTGTAAGAATGCTGAAGAATTTACAAAGAAATATGGGGAAAAGCGACCTGTGGACTAAAATCTGCCGCGATGGATTCCAGCGAGTGTGAGCAGAGGCCCCGAGCAGTGCATTGAGACAGCCCGCAAAGCAGGACTCTGTGGAAAATTGACGCGTGCCACCGCCTGGCGTCTGCTTGTGGCAGTTACTAACTTTCTACAGTTTTCTTAATCAGAAGTGGTCTAGGTAACCTGTAAAGAAAGGATTAAAAAATTAAGATGTTCTAGTTCTGCTTTCTTTGTTTTAAAAATCACCGCTTCAACCTACTTTTAAAAAATGGTGTTTCTTTTCCTGTCCAAATTTATCCAAAATCGGTTTACATTTAGGCCATAAGGTTTTAAAAGAAGGCGGGGTGGGGGAGGCTCTGGTTCCTCTCTGCCCTTGCAGCTGCCACGTTCTCGCATTTCGTTCGATTCTCGCTCCCCGGCTCCCCCAGGCCCGCCGCCCGGCCCCGCCCCGCCGGGAGTGGCAGCCCCGCCTCCAGGCCCCTCCGCCCCGCCCTCGGCCGGCCTGGTGCGGGGGTTAGTGCGGACTCCTGACTCTGATCGATAGCCTCCTTTTGAGAACACCGAGAAACAAGCAAACCTCCACTCCAACCCCCAACCAAAAAAAGAAACAACAACTCCACGGAAAGAGGAGGTCCAGCTCTTCTGTAAAACCCTGGCTAACGTTACCCGCGCGACGCCGGCCGGCCGGGATGAACCTCCGGCCACCGGCCCCGGCCCGTCGGCCCGAGGACAGCGCGCCTGTGAGAGGACGTCCTCGCCAGGGAGGCGCTCCTCCCCGCATCCCTTCCGGAAAACGTCGGGCCTCCCCGCAGACAAGTGCTGGCGCGTCCACCGCCGTGACCTGGCTCCTCCTCCGCCCTGTGAGTGCAGCCGCCCTTCCTCAGCTCCTCTGACCCTCCGCCGGCGCCGGTGTCCCGCACCAGCCCGGGGCGCCGCGCCCCCCGCCCAGGAACAGGACGGCCCCCCTGCATCGGACTCTCCACCTTCTTGGAGTCAGGCTCCACGTGAAGCTCGCTCAGTAATCTTGACGTGTTTTATATTGTTTTGACCGCCTTCTTTTGTAGAAATAAAAATTGACCTTAGAATATATCGTCAGATGGACTCGTAAGGATCTGAATGCTCATGTCTTTTCCAAGCAAGCGGGGCTGCCCCTGAAGTGGTAGAGTCCTGCTCACTGACACCCAGCGGAGGCCCGGGACCGAGCACGGGGGTCCCCCTCCACTCCTGCCGCCCGGGCCTTCCTCCCCCGGCACTCCGCGGGCGAGACCCGGCGGAGAAGGTGACTTAACCTTGGCTTTCTGTCTTAATTTTAGCTTTGTGAGTTGAGGTCTTCGGGGCTCTCGGCCCGTGAAGCAGCTCGGCTTTACCCAGCGGAGGGGGGACGGCGGTGGGGGCGGCCCGCGGCTTGACCGCAGCTTCGGCACCCCAGGTAGGCGCAGACAGGCCTGGGGCCCGTGCGCCCCTGCGGCACGGCCACGCCCGTCTCACTAGCAGAAAGGCGATGAGGGGCTTGATTTCACTCACGTGCAGATTTGTTAATAAAATGCCAAATTCTGTCAGAAGCGCTCCAGATCAGCCGCGGTTTGTTCTCGCCGCTCTGAGCCCAGAATTATTGCCATTCCTGGAAACCCGCCCGCCGCTTCGTGCTTCCCAGCGCAGCTCTGCCGCCTGTCTCCCCTGCCCCCGTGGCTGCTCGCCAGCCTCCGGGAGGACGCCCGCAGTGCTCCACGCGGCGGCCCCTCTCCTCGGGGTTCACACTCTGCTTCGCCCCGCCCCTCCACCAGCGGGCGCGGAGCCGCTCACCGGCAGCCTTGCTCCTCCGGACCCGACGGCCGGTCTCCCAAGCAGGGGAGAGCTGCCAGGCCCACCTCCGAGCGAGAGCTCTGGCCTCCCGCCCGTCCCCACGGCGGGCACGAGCCTCCCGAGCCACTGC
Source organism: Litocranius walleri (assembly GCA_006410535.1). Taxonomy (NCBI): domain Eukaryota; kingdom Metazoa; phylum Chordata; class Mammalia; order Artiodactyla; family Bovidae; genus Litocranius; species Litocranius walleri. Next base: position 1,150,399 of record SJYG01000399.1, on the reverse strand, counting down.
GATCTGCTCTGCTGCCCTGAATAAAAGTGCTCTGGGACACGGTCTGCTCGCGTGGGTTTGTCTCTTCCTTCCTGGGGGTGCGGCTGCACGGGCCTCCAGGAGAGGGGTGCAGACATGTCCTGGCCAGGCCCTGGGCAGCAGAAGAGGCAGCCAGGGCGTCAGGGAAGGGGACACTGATCTCGGGATGTGCATCACCTCAGCCACACCTAACAAGCAGACCACGGCCCTGAGTAGGGTGCCTCCCGGAAGGAGGCTGGGGAGCTGGTGAGGGTGCGCACAGGGAGGGGCCGCCAGTTCCTTGAATTCCAGCCCCAAGCTGCCCCCCAGCCCCGGGACTGCGGCCCTCGCGCTGACTCAGCAGCAGGCCTGCTGGGGCCCTGACAGAGTTCTCCACTCGGGCCTCTGCCTGGGGGTCTCACACCAGCAGAGACCCAGACAGCTTGGCCTCCAGGTGGCAGCGGGAACTTCCTGGGGCATCGTTTCAGCAGGCGGTGAGGCGGCCGCTGCCTTCCCTTGATCATCAGTGGGGACCCCCGACTCGGGGCCGCCCCTGGGCCCTGTCATCCCGCTTTCACAGAGGGGACCCAGCCAGGGGCCCCCACCACCAGCCAAAGCCCCTCCCCAAAGCCTGAGCCCGTCCGCCCCCTGCCCTCAGCAGCCCCCAGTCTCTGGTCCTAATCTCTCGCAATACGCTCCACCTGTGTCCGCTCTGCCTGGCATCTGGCCCCTCCTGCTCCCTGGGCTCCTCCGCCCAGGGCCCTGAACTTGGCGGGGTCCCATCCGCACGGGCCCGAGTCCTGCTCCAGCTGTCCACCCCAGCAGCACGTCTGTGCGGCCCCCTGCAGGGCAGCCCTGAGCCTGAGTGCTCCCACCATCTGCGGTGGCTCCTCCCCACCCGCTTCCCTCCTCCCCCACCCTGCCAGGAGCGGAGCTGAGTGAAGCCCAGTCCTCACACAGCGCAGTGCCGGCGGGCCCTGCGTGCGAAACGCCGTCTTCCTGGGTGCTGGTCAGCAGGTGCTGTGAGCCACGCCACGTGGAGGCTTTGCCCTCAACGCTCAGCTGTGTGGCGCCCCCCCCACCCCCCAGCAGCCCGGGCCCCACACCCTGTCT
>SJYG01000399.1:1128787-1148409 GCA_006410535.1 Litocranius walleri | reverse complement strand
GAAAGGGGGTCACAGTGGGCCACCCCCCCCCCCCCACTCCAGGGAGCAGACGCAGACCCTCGTGGGTGGGGCAGGATGAGAGGGAGGAAAGGGCCCACTTATCCACAGCTGGATAAGTCAAGGTCCAAGGAAGGATGGGGAGGAGCCTGGAGCCAGAAAGAGGGGCTGAAGCCACCAGTCGGGATGGGTGACCTCACGCAGTCAGCTCACGCATCGGGCTCTTCTGGCCCCAGTGGCCTGACCCAGACTAAGGCCCAGCACGTGCGAGTCAGTGGGCAGGCAGCCTCACAGCTGTACCCCCCTCCTCTGGGTCTGCCAAATGGGGCACCGGCGCTGTGACGTGACACTCCCTGAGACAAGAAGGTCCACGCGGAGGGCATCCACACGTCACGAGGGACCCCACATGCACAGAGGACCATCCCTCCTGGGCAAACGTAAAACACTCCTGCAGGCTTTCAGGACCTTCTCAGGCCTGCCCCCTGGGGTGGCAGAGGACCACTGACTTAGGCTTTCCCCAGAACTGTAGCCGGTGAGAGATTCTTCCAACCCTTACTACCTCCAACCAAAGAAAAGGATGAAGAGAGTTGAGGCACAGGCAGAGCCGAGCTGGACCACACTGCTGACCGTTCCTGGGAAAGTGACCCCAGGGGCCCGGAGTGGTGTGCTCTTGTGTGTGGGAAGGCTCCTGGGCCTGGTTCACAGGAAACATGCCACTTTATTAACAGCCACCTCTGCTCCTAGTGCCCACACAAGGATGATGCCAGTGGTGTGATGGCCCCCATGCCTGGCAGGGCCCAGGCCCAGAGGTCACGGCTGCCCCCACAGCCGGAGCGCTTGCAAGAAGCTTGGCCGCCACACCTCGCCTTGAGGACCTGGGCCCAGAGGTGACAGTGTCCAGGCCCAGAAACGCGGGCTCTGGGGCCGTGTTTCCTTCCCGCGCGCCAAGGACATTAGCGCTCTGCTGTCTGCCAGGGTCACGGTGGAGAGGGCTCCAGAAAGGTTTCCCGGGTGGCTTTGCTGGCGGCCCCCTCTCAGGGCCTCTTGCGGTCTAGAAGCGGTCTAGGTCTTCCAGGGTGCAGAGCTGCACGCCATCCCGGGCAAGCTGAGCCCGCAGTGCGGGCGCTGTGAGGACACGCAGCTCGTGCAGGCGATCCAAGGAGCAGGAGAAGGCGTCGGGGCCCTCCCCGCAGCCCCCAAGTGGAGGCACGCTCGGGTAGCCGGGGTGTGCCATCAGCTCGGCCGTCACTGCCTGGCCAGTGGGCATGCCTTCCAGGGCCCGAGCCAGCGCCTCCAGCACTCGGTGCGTGGACATGTTCCGGCCGCAGGTGCTCAAGCCCACGAAGACGTCGGTCCACCTGTGGGCGCCAGGGCAGCAGCAGCAGGACCAAAGGGCCTGGGTGGGAGGGCTAGGCTAGGGGCCCCTGGCAACGGGGGCGGGGCCAGCGCGGGAGGAGGCCTGCCCCGCTCGAGGTTAAGAAATGGGGAGGGAGGCACAGCCAGCCAGACGCACAGGGGTGGAGGGGGTTTCGCCAGGGGGCTGGGGGCCTTACCGTAGGCCATGGTGGACAAAGGGACCGATGGCGGCGCGGGCGTCTTGCTCCACGGCGCCGGCAAAGGCGCGCGCTGGGGCCTCCAGCCACGCGCAGCCGTCCACCCCGCGCTCCAGCGGCAGCCTAGTGAATCGCACTCCGTAGGCCTGCAGGGCTTCGGCGAACACCCGGCACACGCCTGCGGGCGGGCCGGGCGAAGTCAGGGCGAGGCTCGTGCCGCACACCCCCACCTCGGCGTGGGAGCCCAGTCGCGCGCACCTGGCAGCACGTGCACGTGCTGGTGGCCGTCCACGTGAGTAGGCGCCCTGCCCAGTAACTCCCGGAAGCGGCCCAGCTGGGCCTCCAGCTCTTCTCGCACCTGGAGGGCGAAGGTGACACTCGGCTAGTACGCATGCGGGAGCAGCGCCCCAGGGGACCCCGTGCCCGCGCTCCGCGGCGCTCGTCCCCGCGTCTGAGCCAGTGCAGCCCGTACAGGCCCAGGGCGCCCTCGCGGCGCAGCCCTGAGAGTCTTCCTGCGGCTGCACCTGCGCACCTGGGGCAAGATCACTTCTCCAGCCGCCACCGCCCGCCGGAGTCCCATCTTGCCGAGGAAGAAGCCCTCGGAGCCGATCAGCGAAGAGGCGCCGTGGCGGGCCGGGCCCACGGGGCGGCCCTCGGACAGGTTGGCGTGGAGGCCCGTGGGGATCTGGTGCCTGCGGGCGGAGCGCGAGCGGGGAGCATCGGCGGCGCGGACGGCGGTCCCCGAGCCCGCCCCGGACCGTGCAGGAGGGCCGCCACTCACCTGCGGGCCAGTTCAGCCGCGCTCTCGGCGGCCGAACCGTTGACCAGCAGGGACACGCTGGTCACAGCCCCGGCCAGGAAGGCTTCTACGATGCCCTCGTCGCGCCGCGGGCAGTAGCCAAAGTCGTCTGCCGTGACCACCAGCCGCACGCGAAGCCGGGCCATGGTGCCTCCATCCGCTGGATGCGCGGGGCGCGGCGCGCGGGCGGACGGTCCAGGCCCCGCCCCAGACGTCGCCCGAGGCCCCGCCCCGACGCCCGCGTCCGCGCTCGGCCTTTGTTCTCGCCGCCTGCCGGTCCCCGAGGTCCCTGCAAGCCGGGTGCCCCGCCCCACCCCGAGCGCGAGACTAGCAGTGACTAAAAAAATGTTTCATATGTAAAACGGAAAAATCAAACCTGGGGCAAAAAAAAAAAACAACCCTTACCCTCTCCCAAGGTCACCACCGCTCACTTTCTGGGTAATGTCTCCTGGTAATTTTTTTTCTCTAAGAAATACACCCAAGCTTTCTGCTCTTCCACGCCAAAGTTTTTTGGTTTGTTGTTGTGAGGAGACAGTGATCAATCACATCAGTGGCATTCCATCCTCGTAGTGTTTCTTTCTTTTTTTTTTTGATTCTATGAACTTTTTCATGTCTTATTAGCTAACTGTATATCTTTTACAAATTGGTTATTTGTCTTTTGTTGATTTTTTTGAAACGAGTCTTTTTCTTGATTTGTAAAAGCTCCGAACAAAGAGAAAGGCTGTGTACCAATGGTTTTATTTGAGAAAGCATCCGTCCCAGCTTCTATCTATCTCTTGAGCTCTGTGCCAGGCCACAACTGTACATTTTCATGACCTCCTTTTTTCCTCTGTGATCCAGAAAAACTGTCCTTGCCAATGACTTGACAGTCACCATGGTTGACAGCCAGCGTTTTCAGGTGGCGAGACTGGGAAGGGCAGTACCTGAGTCCAGCCTGAGGTGGGTGACGTCATTCCTGCATTAGGATGAGGGCACTGCGGCTCAGAGAGGGCTAGCGTGTTGGCCTGTGTGGCTCTGCGGGCATCAGTGGAGCTGGGACTGCCCTCCGGAGCGCTGGCCTGCCTCTGGTCCTCTGCACCCTGCTTGCCCTCGGGGCGGAAAGGGCAGAGCTGAGCTGGAGAATAGCAGTTAACAGCCCGCCTCTGTGGGGGCGCAGTAAGAACTGGAGGCCTTAGAGTCCTTCACCAGGGCCTCGGCATAAGGACGACTGTACTCAATTTTGTTCAGTCGCTCAGTTGTGTCCGATACTTTGTGACCCTATGGACCGCAGCATGCCAGCCTTCCCTGTCCTTTACCATCTCCCAGAGTTTGCTCAAATTCATGTCCATTGAGTTGGTGATGCTTATTTAACCATCCCATCCTCTGCCGCCGCTTTCTTTTGCCCTCAACTATCAGGCTCTTTTTCAGTGAGTCAGCTTTTTCCATCAGGTGGCCAAAGAGTTTCAGCTTCAGCACCAGTTCTTCCAGCGAATATTCAAGGTTGATTTCCTTTTAGGATGAACTGGTTTGATCTCCTTGCAGTCCAAGGGACTCTCAGGAGTCTTCTCCGTCACCACAATTTGAAAGCATCAATTCTTCGGTGCTCAGCCTTCTTTATGGTGCGTTTCTCACATCTGTACCTGACTACTGAAAAACCATAGCTTTGAGTAGATGGACCTTTGTCAGCAAAGTGTTCAATAGTGATGACTAAATTGTAGGACTTAAATCATCCTTCTCCACTGGGAAGCTGGTCCCGGAAAGTCTAGAGGCCCTTGAGGGTACTGGATTGGAAGGATGAAATTCACATTTATTGAGCACCTACTGATATTAGAAAGATCATAGATTAGGGGTAAGAACCACAGTTCCTAACTCCAGGGAGCATGATCTGATAATCCATTAACCACATGGTGTGGCAAAGTGTGGAATGGGGTTTGTGGACTTTTGGTTGGGGGGACGAGCCTTCTGGGAAGGTGACACCTGGATGGCTTGCATTAGGAAAAGCCTTGGGGCAGACAGGTAGGAGAGAGAGAGGAGGTCAAGATTTACCTCAAGGTCAAGTTTTATCAGAGTGCCAGTGTTGTAGGAAGATTAACTTCATCTCCAATCTCGTGTAAAAAGACACTCAGCTCCACTTACGGAGACGGAGCAGGCGACTAGAGGGGTTGAGTTGCCCCCGCCGGGAAACCCCGGGGCTGGGAGTTGATGCTAGTCTGTGATTTAAGAGGCGGGATTCCTTCCAGTACGCCAGGGACAAAAGCTGGGATGTCCACGCTGGGCGAGTGGAGGACAGTCCGCGAGCAGGAGCCCAGAACAACTCAGGGACCAGAGAGGAGCCGAGGAAGGTGTTTGTATCACCTTGGGGGCAGGCGGTGGCTTCGCCTCTTAGGCTCCCCGCTCCAGGCGGGACCAAGTCCGGAAGTAACAAGCCGGGCCTCCAGCGCAGACTAGGAATGTGGGCGGGCCAGAGCCGGGGCGTGAGGGAGGGAGGGGCCCCGCGGGCCCCGCCCCAGCCATTGTGCCGCGGGAGCCGGCGAGCGGGCGGCGTAGCGCAGGCCAATCAGGACGCGGGATGCAAATGAGCAGGCCCCCTGGCGGCCCCGAGCTGCTCGGACGCCCTGCGGAGGGGCTCGGACCGCAGCGGAGCGCGAGCCCAGGCGTCACCGGCTTGGTGAGTGGGTCGCCGGGGGCCCGGGTCGGACGCCGGGGCCAGGAGGACAGAGGGCGGGCGCAACCGGGCCCAGAGATGACTCTGGACACGGACCGAGCTGAGACGCCCAGGGGCTCCGAGCAGACGACCGGCCGGACCTGTGAAGGACGCGGGGTGCGGAAAGCCAGGGACCAGCGGTCCACGGACGGAGGGGGACGCCGACCCACGGAGGGTGGGGGGCACGCTCACGCCCTGTCCCCGCCCGGCGCAGAGAGGAATCTGCGGTTCCACCGCGCAACCGAAGAGAGAGGAGGAGGGCAGCGGGCCCGGCCATCGGCACCATGGCCAGCTGCCGCCACCATTCGGGGTACCTGGCAGACGACGAGGCCGGCCACCCTACCTGCGTGGCCCGGGTAAGTGAGGAGCCCCCGGTTTCTCATCCCCCGCGGGTGTCCTCTCTGGGCTGCGTAGTGGCCTGTTGTCCTCACCACTCCGCCGCCGTCCTGCTGGGCCCTGGTTACCTCTGTCGGTCTCTTTCCCTGTGCCCGCCCCCGACCCCCAGGGGCCTGGGAGGACCCCAGAGTGAGAGCAGAGTCTCCTGGGGACCCCTGGCTGGAGATGCAGGAGCTGCTATGGGGTGCACAGGGCTCAGGACCGCAGGCGGTCTGAGGAGACCGGCAGTGGGGCAGGGCCGAGGGGTTTGGTGGTTGCCCAGTTATGCCCTGGGTGAGGGCATAAGCGGGCTTTCAGACTGCCCAGCCACGCCTTGTGTGTGTGTGAAGCGTACATGTCAGGGAAGCTTCAGGGCCACCCTGAACGGATCCCCATTCTGCAAGAGAGGGACCTCAAGAGAGGGCATCGTGCCTGAAGCTGGCAGAGCCAGGGTCCAGAGCCTGGGCTGCCTGGCTCCAAAACCCCGTTCATGTCACTGCCCAGTCCCCACCCAGGTGCTGGTGCCCTAGGAGGACCCCCAGGAACACCTCCCCCCTGCCCCATGGGGCGTCCTTGCCCAGCCTGACAGGCCTGTCTGCTCAGGTGCAGCCACAGAAGAAGTCACTGTTCTCAGAAATGGGCCACGCCTCCAAGCCGTGCCGCAGGCCACACCCGCCTTCCTCGCACGACCCCTCTGGCAGTTCAGGCCGCTGCAGAAACCCCAAGGGCCCTCGACCCTTTAGGAGCTTCCTGGATTTCCTTGTCGAGGGTCAGGTGCTGGAAAGCCTGCAGACGGTGGTGGAGGAGGCAACGGAGCGCATGGCCACCGTGAAGACCGAGGCGGGGGTGCCGCTGGTGGAAGTGCAGGACCCCGTGGAGGTGCCGCGGGGCGGGCGCCGGGCGCGGCCCGGCCTCAACATGCTGCGCCGGCACCGCGCCCGGCGCGGCCTCTGCGTGGGGCGCCCCAACAACTACCCCTCCCGCTCCAGCTCCGTGTCCGACTCCCGCCGCAGCTGCACAGCCGCCGACTGGCCGGGATGCCACAGCCGGCACAGCGACCTGGGCTCCCGGGGCCTGGGCCGACTGCCACCCGTGGCGGACCAACTCCTGCAGGAGAAGAGCCTCAGACGGCTGCTGCAGCTGGAGAGCCGACGGGTGAAGTCGGGGGCTGCGGACGCGGTGGGGGGCCGCGGGGCTGACCCCAGCCGGGAGCCCAGCACCAGGCCTTGCTTGGCCGCCCGCGGACGTCTCTGAGGGGCCCCCTTCTCTCTGCAGACAGGCCTGGGGCAGCCCTCCTCCCACGGGGACTCGCTGGACAGCCAGACCAGCAGCCAGTGGACCGTAGAGCAGCCCCTGTCGTGGTTCTCAGGCCCACTGGGCTCGAGCTGGGACACGCACAAATCGTCAGAGCTGGGGCCCACGGAGCGCGAGCTGGGCTTCCTCAGGCGGCAGCTGAACAAGGAGATGAGATCCCTGCTGAGCCAGCCAGCGTCGTTTGAGCTGCCTGGCTACTCTGCGCTCCGCGAGCCGCATCGGACGCTGGACTTCCTGGCCGAGCACCACCTCTTCCCCGCCCTGCAGAACGTGGTCAACCGGGCCGTAGAGAAGCTCAGCGGCGCCCGCCGCCGCGACGGCGGCCCGCTCTTCCCGTCGGAATGGGAGACCGCCGGGGAGTCCGACTCCAAGATGGCCACGCCCACGGACGGGGAGGAGCTCTACGAGTCCCCGCCCACCACGGCCTCTAGTCCCCGGACGGAGCAAAGCAAGAGCGAACACGGGGGTTGCGGGAAGGCCAAGGAAGGTGGCTCTCCCGTGTCCAGCTCTCAAGTGGCCACCAGGTTCCGACTTGAGGTGACAGCCACGGAAGAGCCCAAGGTCTCTCCATCCCTCCCCAAGCGGGAGGGGGTCTTGCGGGGCCCCAGAGTACAGAGACCTTCCATTCCCGCCCCGGAGCCCCCGAGCTCCGGCCAGCGGGCCCAGCCCTGGCAGAGCCCGCACCTCACCCCGCCCGCGCCCTTCCGACTGACCCGCGGCGCCCCCCGGGCCTTGGCTCCGCTTGCCTCTCCCCACTCCTCGTCCTCAAACCCCTTCTCCGTGCTCTCACCCCACACCTGTGCGCTCAGGGGCCCCTCTCCCTCTCGGGCCCTGCCGGAGCGGATAGTGATCTCAAGATTAGGGCCCGGGGTCTTAGGGCCAGCTCTGCAGTGGAAGGGGTCCTATCACCACCGCTCCTAGCCACCACTACTGTTACTGGCAGGGGCACCAGGACCCAGGTTTCTTGCCAGGCCCTTGTGGGCACCACCTGAGCCAGGGGGTGGGGAGGCGGGTATGAGCTAACGAGTGGACCCCGAGTCCTGGCCTAGCCACTGCCACGTGTTGTCAAAGATGAATAAAGGCTGTTTTTCATTCTGGTTTTTTTTTTTTTTTAACGTTTGTATGTGAGTCTCGGAGGCCCTCCCAGAATGGGGAGGGTCCTGTCCTTTGCGGACAGTGGCCTGAACCCAGAGTAGGGTCCTGTGTCTGAGGTCTACCCTCTGTGGTCCTGCCGTCCAGGGTGGGACTCTCCAAGGGAGTCTGAATGCTGAGAGGGCGTTCCTTGGGCAGAGTGAGGACTGGGTGGCCTCACCCTGATGGCTCCCCTGCGTGGCCCCCACCATGCTTTCACCCCATCAGGGTTCAGGCACGCTTCCCTCCTCTGAACTCCGGCATGGGTGAGGGTCGTGCAGACCCCCTTTTGACTACATGGGGACTGAGGTCACTGGCCCGGCCCTAGGCCTGACTGACCGGGGTGGGCAGGCACATGGGAGCCTAGCCCAGCTCTCCAATGGGCCAGTGGAGCCAACCTGGTGAGGCCACACCCAGCGTGGAGTGGGCACTGTGCGGTGTGAGTGGCATGGAGGATGCTCTGGGTAGGAGGGAAGGCAGAGGGCAGGCAGGGATGCATGACCTGTCTCCCTCACCCTCCTCCAACTCCTGCGCAGAGCCCCGGGAACAAGTTCAGCAAGAAGAAGCCGCTGCCCTCCATCCTGTCCAGGTCCAGCAGTGTGTCCCAGCTCTCTGACCCCTGGCACGAGGAACTTGTCGACTACCTGAAGGATCAGTCTGTGTCCTTGCTCATCCACAAGTACAGCTTCGAGAAGAACCTCACCAACCAGCTGGGCTTCATCTCCTTCCCGGTCACCGAGGCGCTCATGGACCTCTTCCTGGGCTTAAAGAAGGTGAAGGGCTCACTCATCCGCCTGTCCTCCACGGTCGACTGGCACTGCCTGCTGCGCCGGCTGGAGGAAGCCGAGTCCAGCCAGCTCTCGTCCCGGCTGGCATTCCGGACCCCCTCCCGACCAACCTCCCAGCGCAGCACACCCCGGCGAAGCATGGGGACCCCCGCCACACCCTCCGAGTTCTCCGCCAGGGGCCACAGGATCCGGGACAAGCCCACGAGGCCCCAGGGCTCCCGGCCACATCCCCCGCAGGAGCACTCCAGGCCCCTGGAGGCCAAGCAGTTCCTGTCCCCCACCAAGGCCAGCGTGGCCTCCCATCCATCTGAGCAGACAGTGGACATGGAGGACCAGCAGAATATTGAGGAGGACGAAGAGGAGGAGGAGGAAGATGAGCAGGAGGAAGATGAGGAGGAAGACTTCTTTGGCGATGAGGACCAGCCCCAGAGCTCCCAGGAGCCTCCAGGGGAGGCCACAATCAGCTCCCCCGTGGCAGACTCCGGGGCAGGCCCCAGTGACCTCCCGTGAGGCCCCGTGTGGTCTCACCAAGCACTCCATGGCCCACTCCTCCTGCCCCCGCTGGCCACTGCTGTTGCACCCGACCTGCCCGAGCAGAGGTCAGAATGGCTGGTACCCACGAGGAGCTCTGCTGAGCCTCTCATGGGAGCCAACAGGAAAAATAAAGCTTGTGTTGATGCAGGACGGTTTTCCTGTCAGAGATCTCAGATGTCCTTCCACACATCCGCGCCCCCTGCCCAGACCCTCCCCCCGGTGGGCTGAGCCCAGCCTCCCGGGGTCAGCTGCCAGTGCCCTGAGCCCTGTGACCTCCTAGGCTCTGCTTCTGGCTCTTCTCCGCTCCAGTATGAATCTTCCTGGCTCTTCAAGCCTCAGAAGTGAAAGTCTCTCAGTCCTGTCCGACTCTTTGCGGCCCCATGAACTATACAGTCTGTGGAATGCTCCAGGCCAGAATACTGGAGTTGGCAGCTGTTGCTTTCTCCAGGCGATTTTCCCAACCTCGGGATTGAACCCAGGTTTCCTGCATTGCAGGCAGATTCTTTACCAGCTGAGCCAACAGGGAAGCCTCTTAGGACTCATTGTCTCCACCCCTGCACAGCCCCTGGGATTATTGCTTCCCCTTCCATAGAGGGGTGGCTCTGCCAGGACACTCCTGCCCTCTGCTGGTCGGTCAGGCTGTGGACTGGCTGCCCCTTCCCTAGCGGCCCTGGGCAGGACAGGACAGCTCTCTCTCTCTCGAAGGGTCTGTGGACTCGGCTGGTGCCGTGGTTGGAGGGTCTCATGTCCAAGGCCCTTCCAGAGTTTCTGGCCGTCCTGTATCCACAGCTCAGCACCCTCCTCCCCTCTGCCTTCCTAGGACAGCCTGTTTGTTCCTGTTCGGGCGTCCTCACCTCCACCCTGCCCCTGTAGCTCCAGGGACTCAGGGAGAGGCACGCTGGCTTCCCCAACTCTCTCCCTGGGGTCTCTACTGCTCTTGGATCAGCAGACAGCTCTTTATTCCAAGCAGCAGTTCTGGAGTCCATGTGCTTTTTTACGGGGGCCGTGGGATTTTAGCTCCCTGCCCAGAGCTCAAACCCACACGGACTGCAGAAGCAGCAAACACCTTGTGTGACTTGATTCATGCTTTTTAAGAAAAACCACTTTCCTGGGTGGAGAATGTCTTGGGAGAGGCCTAAGTAGCAGGGAAATCTCAGCGGTGTGGTAGACATCTGGAGGGGACTTGGGGTACCTTGGTTTAGGGTGCTGACGGGGACTCAGGAGACATGCTTTCCAAGCTGTTCAGAGTCAGAGCCATCATGATGCGTTGGGGTAGATGGGAGGGGTGTGGTGAAGAGAGGAATCAAAGATGAATCCCCAGTTTGAGGCCTGAAGAGCTTGTGAATTTGTGAACAGGGGTGCCATTACTCAAAGTCAGAAGCCTAGGGGCGAAGCAGTGGGAAGGAGGCTGCAAGTTCTGGTCTGGCCATTCTACACTTGAGATGTTCGTTGCTGTGTCTGGATTGCACTCTAGCCCCTCTGCCTGGTTTGGAGGCCCCTCCAAGGTAGGGTCTACTAAATCCAGAGCAGACAGCATTTTAAATGACTCTATCCTGGATTTTCTGAATGCTAAATTCTGGATGACTTAATCAATCATGGACCTTTTTTTTTTTCCCCTCCCTGCTTTGCTGGTGCCCCAAGTGCTGAGCAGTCAGCCGATTCCTGGGCTGGGCTGAACTGATGGGCCTGGAGTGAAATCAAGGTTAGAATATTCCACGAATGAATAAATAACCAGCGGTGTAAGTTTCCCGCCTTACAGGACTGAGCAGACAGGTCTCTGAGAAGGCAGTGAGTCCCCAGCCTGGGACACACAGTCACCCAGGCTTGGTTTGCAGTCACTTGGTCTCCCAGGGCTCCGGGTTCCCAAGGCAGCTCAGGGTCTTCTGACGACTGCTAGCCTCTACACAACAGCTCCCTGCTGCCCTCTGCTGCCCAGTGGCCTAGTGACCATGAGATTCTGCCTTGGAAGGTCCCCAGGGTCCAGGGACACTGATGTGACCCAGTGTCAGGGGGCAGTGTTCGAGCCACTGGAGGGTTAGGTCCAGGGACTGAAGGAGCATGTGACTGCGTAATCCGAGATGTGTCCACTCGTGACCACATAATCTAGTAGTCGAGCAACGTCAAGACCCTGCAGCTGTGGACCCGGGGTCCGAGGGGGACACCATCACTGAGGGCCAGGGGATATGGGATCAAGGCGATCGGCTAAACCAGGCTACTGAGCCCGGCAGGCGCTAGAGCGGCGCCCTAGCCGGCAGCCGCCGGGCATCCAGCACTCGCGCGGCTTGGAGCCGCCCGGGCCTCCCCTGGATCCTCATTGGTCAGCCCTCGGAGGCGTGGACCAATCAAAACCTTCCTCGTGTCGCCAGGGCCCACCCAGCCGCCGCTCGCCGAAGCTGGGGGCGGGTCTCTCCGGCGCGGACCCAATGGCAGCAGAGGCGGAGCGCCGTGCAGGCTGGCGATTGGCTGCTGCAGCGGGCCCTGTCGGAGTCCGGATTGGCCGGCGGCGGAGACGGAAGCGACCGCGGGTCGAGTCGCCGGAGCCCGGCCGGGGCGATGTGGAGCGCGGGCCGCGGTCGAGCTGCGGGCCCGGCGCTGCTGGGGTTACTGCTGGCTCTCTCGCTGTCGGGGGGCCGTGCCTCTAAGACCGACGCGGGGCTCGTGACCTGCGGGTCCGTGCTGAAGCTGTTCAACACGCAGCACCGGGTGCGGCTGCACTCGCACGACATCAAATACGGATCCGGTGCGCGGGCCGGGGCCGGGGCCGCCCGACGGCTGGCTGGGCGCTGGGTCCCCGCGGGCCAGGGGGCTGGGGGTCCTCAGGGCCGGAGGCCGGCGGTTTCGAGGGCGCTGTCGGGACGCTGTTCTGAGCGGCGGACCTGGGAGTGCGACCAGAGCGGGGCGGGGGGCGGGGAGCGACTTGGGGAGCCGTTGGGTCCCAGGGTCGAGGTCGTCGGGAAAGCGGAGGTTGTCCGGGGCGACGCTCGGCGTTGCCACGTTGACGGCCACCCTGGGGATGGGGTGTCGTCCCCAGGCAGCGGCCAGCAGTCGGTGACCGGCGTGGAGGCGTCCGACGACGCCAACAGCTACTGGCGAATCCGTGGCGACACGGAGGGCGGGTGTCCCCGCGGGTCCCCGGTGCGCTGTGGGCAAGCGGTGCGGCTGACGCACGTGCTCACCGGCAAGAACCTGCACACGCACCACTTCCCGTCGCCGCTGACCAACAACCAGGTGAGCCCCCCTGGCTTGTGAGCGCGGGGCCTGGGCACCTGCTCAGAGCCCCAGCTTTCCTCTGTGGAATGGGAGCGTCAAGTTAGAAGCGTTTGCCCGGCGCCCACTCTGGGGACAGAGAGATGACCCCCACCGGCGCCTACCCCCTGGAGCCTTCAGCTCCGCGGGGACACAGCTGGAAGAGCTGTCTGGCTGGAGAGCTCCACTCCTGGGTGGGAGCTGGACCCAGGAGGGGGATCCACATGGCTGTTGCGGTGGAGAATGGGAAACTCCGCGGCGAGGAGGCACTCAGGCCGGCCCTGGAAGGATGAGGAGGAATCCAGGGAGGAGATGGGCATCTTCCCAGGCCTGGGCAAGAGCCTGTGTGCGAGTTCATTGGAACTGGGAGGGCGGTGGGGCTGGAACAGAGGGTGGTTGGGGGCTTATCCAAAGAAAAGGATGAGATAATAGAACCTTGACTGTCAGCCTAAGAGGCAGACATGATGCTGAGTGAAGGTCAGAGGGTTTACGACAGAAGGAACTGGAGGAGGAGGGAGTGGGGGAGGTCTTAACTCCTTGGGGGCCAGTGGTCGCCACCCAGGCAGGTGAGTGAGATGGGGTGTGCACGTGTTTGAAGAACCCGTGTTGGGGGGGACTCGGGGCTGGGGGGGGTGGTCCCAGTTGGCAGCTGCGGAAGCTGAGTCTCAGGGAGAGGTACAGGGAAGTGAGTGCCACTGCCAGGCAGGTGCCCACAGGGGACTCAGGGCTCCCTTTGTTGTGACTGCTGTCCTCACCCCCTCTGCCCCCACAGGAGGTGAGCGCCTTTGGGGAGGACGGCGAGGGGGACGACTTGGACCTGTGGACCGTGCGCTGCTCAGGGCTGCACTGGGAGCGGGAGGCCGCCGTGCGCTTCCAGCACGTGGGCACCTCCGTGTTCCTGTCGGTCACTGGCGAGCAGTACGGGAGCCCAATCCGGGGGCAGCATGAGGTGCATGGCATGGCCAGTGCCAGCGCCCACAATAAGTGGAAGGCCATGGAAGGCATCTTCATCAAGCCCAGCCCGGAGGCCCCTGGGGGCCACGATGAGCTCTGAGCGCTGTGGGGGGGGTGGGGACAGCGGGGTGCCGTTGTCTGCAGATGACTCTCAGGGGAGACTTTGGCTTTGTAGGGGTTCTCAAGTGCCTTTATGATTAAAGAATGTTGGTCTGCGGTCGCACTTTGCTGTGAGCCTGGGGCTGACCTGAGACTGCCAGCTGGTCCCACTCAGCATCTGTTCCTGAATGTGAAAGCTCTGTCTCCAGCACAGCTGGTAGCTGAACCCGTCCCGCCCTCTCTGATGCTCTTCTGTGCACTCTCAACACTGCCCATGGCCATCACAGCCCCTCCCCCACCCTCAGATGGCCTGATGCACTGATAGGCTCCAGCCCTCGAGCTCCATGAACCTTCCTGATAAGGGCTAGGGTCTCAGCAGATTGCAGGAGCCCTGCTCCCTACCAGCTGGGATGGGCACAAGCTGGCCAGTCTCTCATCCCTTGAAGGGCATCCCTTCCTCCTGACACCCTTCCCCTGGCAGTTGTGACAGTCTGGACCCTTGCCTTTGACCAAGCACTGGCCCAGCTGGTGGAGACTCACATCGCAAGATCCCTGTCTCCGTGCAGATCGACACCCCACACACTCAGCTGGCCCCAAACCCCGGAGGCCCTAACAGAACTTCAAAAGATATTGCAAGGGAAGATAGCCACAGAGGACTGCCGCCTGCAGACATCTGAGAAGGCTTCCTGGAAGAAGAGTCACACTTTGAGCTGTCAAAGGGTTGGAACTTGAAGGAACATGACGGTAATAGCAGTTTTGCTGGTGCGTGGTGCCCTCTAGAGGTGATGGCAGAGATTACAGGCTGAAGGCCTTGAGCTGCTGGGGTTAGAGGGCGCCGCTTTTCCGGCAGGAGAGAAACAGCCCAAGGAGAGGCCAGGGGTGGCAACCAGTGGGAAGGGCCTTGGAGGAGGGTGAGCACCTGACTTCTGAGAAGTCAGCTGGCCTTAGGGCATGAGAGAAAAGCTCTAGCCAGTTGTGAAACCTGAGAGGAGGGAGGGTCATGATTACGCCCTCCACTCCCCTGTCCCTTCCGCCAGGAGGTCCTGTTCTACTCAAACCTTTTGAGCAGTGTCTACTCCACTTCTCTCCCACTGCTCACCTGGCCTGAGACAGGCGTGCAGGCGATTTGTTGGGAAGTGATCCCAGAAAACACTGGGGAAGGAGTGGGGCTGAGAGAAGGCAGCCGGTAGAACGTGCAAGTGGGGGAGGGGCGCTTATCCAACCAGGGCAACTGCAGGGCGGTGGGGTGCCCGTCTGCTGTCCTTCCCCCTTGCCCTGGATTCTGCAGCCAGAACGAAGCCCTCAGGCGCTGGCGGCAAGCATCCTTTCCGTATAGGTGAGTGCTGCTGGGGTGTGGGTGCCTGCAGTGTGGACCACACTGAAAATCCCCAGGGTGCTCCTGGTCTATCCCTGTCCCCACTGGGCTGTGAGAGCCCACTTCTGCCCCTGTTACCGCCCTGCCACCACACACACACAAGTGAGGAGTGTTAGTTAACAGCGGACTCCAACAGTGCACGGGAGGAATCCTTGGGAAGGCTGAAGCTGTGAGAGCAGGTGAGGAGGCCGCAGGCGGAATGCAGGACAAGACCAAAAATTAAAACCTCAGCAGCAGCCGATCTCTCGTTTATTGAAAACTAAGTGCCTGCCAGGCACTCGGCCAGCGATTTACACGGCGTCTCATTTGCTCCCGGCAACAAATCTATGAAGCACAGCACGTTCAATTATCGTCTTAATTTTTCAGAGGAGGTTTACCGAGGTTGCTAAAGATGCAAACCCAGCTCTGTGTGCCTTCTGAAACATTTGCTCTCAGGCTCTGGACTGAGCGAATAAAAGAGGAGGGGCCCAGATGCCCAGTAGCCTAAGTACCACCCTCTCCACCGCATGCACACTGCAGCTCTGCGAGGGCCGGCGGCGCCAGGTCCACCGCCCGGGTCATCATCCCTCCGGGAAGCACTGAGTGATTGCCTTATCCACGATCACGCAGGGGCCCGAGTGGCGCCCCCTTCCCTGTGCCTTCCACGGGTACGCAAGGCTCCGGGGGGCGGGGTGGGCTCCAAGACCTTGTCCCGCACACAGCCCAGGCCCGCCCGGTGATTTCAGACAGATCTCATTCGGTTCAAGTCCGGCGATGCGGTGGGGTTGAGCGAGGAGGGGGTTATCCCAGCCACGAAGCCCACTGCAGCCGAGCACGCCACCGGGGAGGCACCGGGGGCAATCCCAGTACTCCAGACGGGGCGACCTGCAGCCGCGCCGGCGTAGGCTTGAGCGCGCGCGCGCGCGCGCGAGTCGGGACATTTTCCTCCGGTCGTAGCCCCCTCCGCAGCGGGTCTGGCCGCGCGCTCGGCGCCCCCCACGAGGCTTCCAAGCGCCTCGCCCGGGCGGCATGAAATTTCAGAGGAGGTTTACCGAGGTTGCTAAAGATGCAAACCCAGCTCTGTGTGCCTTCTGAAACATTTGCTCTCAGGCTCTGGACTGAGCGAATAAAAGAGGAGGGGCCCAGATGCCCAGTAGCCTAAGTACCACCCTCTCCACCGCATGCACACTGCAGCTCTGCGAGGGCCGGCGGCGCCAGGTCCACCGCCCGGGTCATCATCCCTCCGGGAAGCACTGAGTGATTGCCTTATCCACGATCACGCAGGGGCCCGAGTGGCGCCCCCTTCCCTGTGCCTTCCACGGGTACGCAAGGCTCCGGGGGGCGGGGTGGGCTCCAAGACCTTGTCCCGCACACAGCCCAGGCCCGCCCGGTGATTTCAGACAGATCTCATTCGGTTCAAGTCCGGCGATGCGGTGGGGTTGAGCGAGGAGGGGGTTATCCCAGCCACGAAGCCCACTGCAGCCGAGCACGCCACCGGGGAGGCACCGGGGGCAATCCCAGTACTCCAGACGGGGCGACCTGCAGCCGCGCCGGCGTAGGCTTGAGCGCGCGCGCGCGCGCGCGAGTCGGGACATTTTCCTCCGGTCGTAGCCCCCTCCGCAGCGGGTCTGGCCGCGCGCTCGGCGCCCCCCACGAGGCTTCCAAGCGCCTCGCCCGGGCGGCATGAAAACTCGCCGAGACTGGAGCTGCGAAAAGGCGGGCAAATTTCCCTTTGATAAGTTATGAATGGGGAGGCAGTGTTCGCAGAACTCATTGTTAAAACCGCGGAGCCGTAGCCTCCGCCCGCGCGCGACCAATCAGGGCCCGCAGGCTATTTTGAAATCGCTCCGGCCCCAGCCAACGAGCGCGCGGGGGGCGGAGCCTTCGCCGGCGCCGGCCAATGGGAGCGGCGCTATGCTAAGGAGCCGGGGGCCGGGCCGCCGCCTGTCAGCGGGTTAAAGATGGAGCCGGCGGCCGGAGGGCGCCACGAGGTGCGGGGTGGTCCTGGGGGGCGGCTCGGGCGGACGGCCGCCCGGACCTGTCGCCGCCACCTCCCGAGACCTGCCGTGGCCCGGGGGGAGGAAGGGGCGTCCGTCGCGTGAGTAGCCGGGTCCAAGGTCGGGGCGCGGGACAGGGAGGCCCTCTCCCGCCGGAGGGGTTGGTGTGGAGGGGCGCAGCCCCAAACCCAGGGCGCCCCCCTCCGAGCAGGGGACCACAGAGGGCCGGGAAGCCTCCTCGTCCCTCTTTTCTCTGCGCCTCTGGGCAGAGAGTCTCCTGGGACAGAATAAGGGGCCCAAGTTGGGGGCTAGGAGCCAGGGGCCGGGGGCCTGAGTTGGCGGGGGCGCGCCGGCCCGGAGTTGGGGGCGAGGGGTCATCCTTCTTTTCTCCGAGGCGCGGGCCGGGCAAGGGCTCAGGATCGTCAGGCTGTATCCACCCCCGCCTCAGGCGCCAGTGGGCTTCTGACCGCACTGGAGCGCGGGCCCCTCTCCTTTGTGTGTGCGCCTTATCCACGGTCCGCTCCCGCTCAGGTGCTGGTGCCGCTCCTCTGTCTGGGGTCGCATACCCACGGCTCTCCGGAGGGTGCCAGGGAAGGTCTGGCTCGCCTGGGGGTCCTGAGAACCTCAGGGACGGCAGCCCCCCGGTGAGATCCCCTCCGCGCCCTGCTGTCTAGGAATGGGCCCCTAGCCCCACCCACTTGTGCTTGTTTCCCGCCCTGCGCGTTCGGGGGGCGGTGGGAGTCCCTCCTGCTGGCCGCAGGTGCTCTGACGAGGTTGCACTGCTGTGCTTTGAGGAGCAGTGCAATGGTATTGTCAAAGCATCCGGGACCAGCCTTGGAGACCCCTTCCCCCACACTACCACTTCCCTTCCCCAGGCCGGCCGCGGACCTGCACGCCCTCCCCTCCCCCCTGCCCAGCGAGCTCCCTTCTCCATGGAAACTTGAGATCCTGGCCAGGCCTGGGCCTCTGGGGTCAGAGGGCACCCTTCCCCCAGGCAGAGGCCCCGCCCCAGTGGGCCTGCATTCCAGGTCTCAGATCCAGGCCGACCCCCGGGAGAGGCGCTGGCGGGCCTGCCTGACACTCTTTCCCTGTTGCACTACTGTGCGCCCCTGGCAAGCAGTGCAATGATGAAAGGGCATCGGTCAGGCCCCACCCACCACCCCACGGCGCCTGGGCAGGGAGTCTGGCCACCTCACTCCACTAACCAGCAAGGAGGCGCAGGTGCGGAGCTGGGCTGGCAGGCCCTCCATCGGAGGATCAGACGGCAGAGCTGGGAGGTTCTCTCCCAACCTCTCCATCTAGGTTGTGGCTGGACAGGGGGTGGGGCAGACTCAGAACACCTATGGTTTGAAAAGGATCTTTGCAACCAACTCCCAGGTAAGACTGGGGGCTCAAGGTTTGGTCGGGACCCCGTTGTCAAAGAGGGCCACTGCTTTGCCTGGAGGGTTTGCCCGGGCCTGGCTCAGACCCAGTTTCACCTGCCTTGACTTCCTGGGGGTGCCCTGAGCCTGGCCCTCCTGGCACGCCTGGGAAGAACGTTTTCCTGGGTCCTCCGCAGGAGCAGTGCTAGCTGGGGTGGATGGTGGGCTTAGGAAATGGAGCCCTGTGCCCGCCACCCACGCCCACTTGTTCTCTTACAGGGATGCGTGCTGCCCTGAGCCTGCAGGAGGGACGGTGGAGTGCCCAGCACAGCTGGAGCCGACCTGCCAAGGAGATCGGCCCTAGGCGTGCCTCCAGGGCCCCTTAGCATCAGGACCAGACACAAAGGAACTTCATGTCACGTGCCCAGTGGCAGCCATCCAAGCCTGCCTCCTTGAGGGGGGGCCCGTTCGTGTCTGAAGGGCATTTGGGAGCACTCTTCATCAATGGCTGTGCCCAGAGGGACAGTGACTTCACCCCCTGCCCTGGGGTAGACGCCCTGGCACCCAGGGTAGGATGAGGGGCAGTGACACACACCCGTCTGCCTCCTAGGCCTGACCCCTCTCTCCTGTGCAGACTCTGCCCCATGACGTGCCATGCAGCTGTCTCCTGCCTCTGCTGGGAACTCAAGGCTCTGCTCAAATGTCCCCTCCTAAGGAAAGCCTTCCCTGGGCTCCAGGGCGCCCGGTGTTCCTCCACCAGGGCCTGTTGGATCACATTTTCCACCTGTGGCTAAAGCCCTCTTTAGGAGCCCCTGAAAGCAGCAAACATTTCGTTTTTGGCTGTGCTTGACACGGCATACTTTAAAAAATCCAAAGAAACATATAAAGCATGAAGTATTAGAAGCATAAACATGAAGGGGATGTTAATCAAGGGCCTGCCTGACCTCTCAGAGGATGCTTGTCCTGGTTTTAAAAAGCACATACTATGAGAGTCAAGTCCGTAAGTCACAGGTGGCCGGCCAGGCAACAGAATGGAGATTTGGAGGCAGATGTGTCTGAGTCTGCCTGCAGCCGTAGGCGTAGGCGAGACACACAGGCCAGACCTTCTCCTTCCTTGCAGGAGGGAGGCCTCAAAGTGGGAGGAAGTGAAGGCCACCTCCTGTGTTGGGGACAGCTGGGGCTGGTGGTTTGGTGGTAGGAGGTGAAAAAAAGATCTCAGGGCTGATAGAAGGGGGTGTGGGGAGGGGAGAGGAACCAGCAGTCCAGGAAGCCCCACCCCCACGCCGAGAGGCTGGAACGGATGGCAATGTTGGGCCCTGGCCAGTAGGAGAGGGGAAGTGAGGAGCAGGTTTTGGAGACGGTGGAGGGGGAAAGAAGCCGCCAGATTCTGCTCTGCTGAGTGTGAGACACCCAGGAAACACCCCCCCCCTCACCCCC
>SJYG01000399.1:1116031-1127281 GCA_006410535.1 Litocranius walleri | reverse complement strand
GGCGGCGGCTCAGGCGCCTGGCTTCCTCCGCGCCGCCTTGCCCGCGGCCCTCGCAGGCCAAGGCGTCGTGTGCGATCCAGGGGGAGCTGAACTGCTGTAACAGCATGGACGCCCTGGAGATGCACCAGCGCCTGGAACAGCTGAAGAGACGCATCCACCGCGTGCACCTCTATTCCCAAGGTGAGCCCACCGTGCGCTGCGCTGGCCCACCCGACTCAGACCTCCCCGCGGCGCCACAGCGGCCTTTCCCCGCTGGCTCTGTCAGTCAGGACCCCCGGAGGCCCGCACATTGTTTGGGTGGGAGGCAAATTCGTGTTCCTGTGGGGACAGGTGAGGGAGGAGCTGGAAGGTGGCCGCGTTCACTGCCACACCGGGAAGGCAACCAAATTAGAGGCCACTCTGTTGGCATCGGCTGTGAGGTGGTGTGACCTCGCTTCCCCCCGATGCCCTGAAGAACTGCGTTGTCCTCTGGGGAACCCACTCGACCTGAGTCCCTTGTCAGGGTCCCCTGGCATGTTTGCTTGCTCCCCTCTGCCTGTGTGTCTTGGATGGTGGCTCTGAAGCCGTGATGAGGTTCTGATTCGGCCCTTGGGTGTGTCCATGTTCAGGGTTGTACAGCGGCGGTGGATGCCTGGGCGGGGGTGGGGGCAGTCCCACGGCACCCTTTCATCCGACAGCTGACCCCCACAGCATATGCAGCCCTCATCACAGCCTCCCGAGGCACTGGCCTGGCCTTGTTTATTCCTGTTTTATGGAAGAGGGGATGGAGGCCCGGGGAGGTTGCCCGCACACGTGGGCCTCAGGGAGTGGTGGTGCTGGATGGGGACTCAGGCTGGGGTTGCTCCAGGTGCAGGCCCTCAGCCGCCCATCAGCGGCTCCAGCAGTGGTCTTTCTCTCCGGAGGGGCTTGTTGACCCCTACTATGCTGATGGGCTCCAGATCTGAACAGCAGAAAGACCCAAATTCATGAGGACAGGGGAAAGGAGGGGGGAGGCCCCGGGTGTCTCCCTGAGCTCACCTCTGCAGGACTTCCTCCCCGTGGGCTCTCTGCACACCCCCAGGATGGCCTGGGGCTGGGTGGCATTGGTGGGCTCACTGTCAGACTGGCAGACTCCACCGGGGGTGACTCCAGGGTAGGTGGCAGGCTAACCTAGGTGGTGACACTCTGTTGCTTCCCATGGAATTCGTCCTGGCACACAGCCTGGCGGGGCTCTGGCCTGTGCCTTGGGTGGTTCAGACTTCCCTGTGGGGCGGTTGAGGGGCCAGGGAGATGACGTGTGTGGGTGGCCATCAACGGTGGCCTCAGGCGTGGTCACCCGGTGCCCTGTGTGGGCCTGGCTCCCCTGCCCGTGGGCGGGCCTCTGTCTGCCCTCCCACACCTGTCCAGGTGCTCACAGACGCCCCCTGTCCCAGATGCCAAGAAGAGGAGGAGGAAGCGGAAACCAAAGAAACCAGAATGCATTGTCGGGCAGGACCGCTCGACCTCCCCGTGCCTGCCCCCAGCCCTGCTGCCGCCTGTACCAGCGCTGCTGCCGCCTGTACCAGCGCTGCCGCCGCCAGCCTCCACGGTGGCCCCGCCACCTGCTGTCTGCACTATGCCCAGGGTCTTTGGCCCCTTCCCTCCGCTGCCCAGCACATCGGTCAGTGGCCTGAGGAGGGGCAGCCTCTGCGCCCTGCTCAGAAGTACGCCAGCGATTCCCTGGCCCCACGGTAGAGGCTCCCAGGATGTTCTCTGCAGGCAGCGTGACAAGGGCCACTCAGCTGGCAGTGTTGGGTGGGGAACACACGGGACCCCACCTGCTTGACCTCGGCACTTGGCTGGACCCCGCAGCTCCCAGGGGATGCCCGCTGCCCACCTCTCCTCATGGGGGCCATCGTCCAGGCTGCCCTCGGAGTGCCTTGGCAGCGCCCTTCCTCCTTGGCGACTAGTGCTTACCTGTCACTGCCATGGGCGGAGTTCCTCACGCTGGCCCCCAACATTCACCTGCCCCCAGGCAGCGCTGGGGCCTCCTCCGCAAGCTCCCAGGCCCTGTCCCCCTAATGCCAAGCCCCGGCTGGCCCCCAGCACAACCTGACCTGCGTGCCAATTGGCGGAAAGGCACAGCATCCCCCTAGTTCTTGGAGAAAGTGGTTCTCTTCCCGAGCAGAACCCCACGCTTGTCCTCTTTCCTTTGTTTCCTGCAGCTGGAGAAAGTGAAAGTTTCAAGGTCTGAAGTGAAATTAAACTGGACTGGCCTGTCATCAAACCCAAAGAGGTGGGAGGATTTATTCAGGGCCCCAGGCAGACTGCAGACCGAAGGGCTTAGTGGAGCATGCTCTTCTCTGGCACATCCAGAACCCCGGCCTCTCAGATGTTCCTATACACCCTGAGTGCTCCTTTCCCCTCCTCATCGGCCCGTGCTCACCCGTGCCCCGCCGCACAGAGGCTGAGCCCCTTGCCTCACCCTGTCTTGCAGCCACATGGTCAACCTGACGCCCCTGGTCCTCAGTCCTGGGGGCTTGCACTCCTCATACCCGACCAGGAACCGCGTGCACAGGCTCCACTTCCCCTGGTGGGTGTGCCTGGAAGGGTGTGCAGGGTGGCGGGCCCTGCCCCTGCCGGGAGGGACCCTCTCTCGTCGGGGACCCTGATGCTGGAGAGCGGCTGCCCTTCCTACTGCTTGTAATGGTGGGAAAGCATTTGGACCCTGGGGGCCAACATAGAGGCAGCGACTCCGTCAGCTGGGGCAGCCCTGGGGTCTTCCACACGTGATTCTGCAAATCAGCTGTTTACGGAGTGTGTGGTTTTCTTTAAATCACCTTTCTTTGTCAAGTATTTCCCATGTCATTGAGTGTTGAGATTGCAACTTCACTGCATTAGGGGACTTTTTTTTTTTAAACAGCTTTATTGAGATATTATTCACATGGAATATAATTCACCCGTTGAAAATAATGCCAGTGCTGGGGATTCCCTCATGGTCCAGTGTCTGGACCGGTGTCTGGTGGTACTGCAGGGCCCAGGGTCAATGTCTGGTTCAGGGAACTAAGACCCCACAAGCTGCACAGTGTGGCAAAAAAACCAAACCCAAGACCCCCGGAAGCCTAGAAACTCGCCAGCAGTGAATGCAGAGTACCCCGCTTGTGTGGCCGGGGCGTCCTGTGCCCACTGCCCTCGCGTGTCGGCAGAGCCCCTGGGTGGGGACGGCTCTTGGCGCCCTGCTGTGTGCGCGCTCTCAGCGAGCCTTGCTGCCTCTTGGCGCCGTCACCAAAAATGGGTTCCTTTTGTTTTTTAAGTTTACGGAAGCAGAACACATTCTATGGGGAAAAGCTCACAATACAGAAATGTGCACATAAAACACGAGAGCGCCGATACCTCGGCTGCTTCTGTAAATCAAGGCAGGCTCACGCTGCAGCTTCTCTCCCCCGCTCCCGTACCACTGGCCGTCTTGACTCTCTGGGCCGTAAAGACCAGCTTCCCGCCTGGGACAGCTGCTGAATAGTCCACTGCCGGGCCGTGCCCTGGTTCCTTTGGGTGTTGCCTGACAGATATTTGGATCGTCTCCAGGTTTACACAGTCACAAGCATTGCCGCAGTGCTCAGCTTTGAGCAAACATCCCGCGCGAGGGGCTTCCAGCAGCAGGAATGCTGGAGACCGTCACAGCCTGGGTTTGGCGGTGTGCTCCTCTGACGGCTCTGTGTGGTCTGTGCGCCTCCTGAATCCAAATCCGTGTCTTCTGTGTCTCCTGCACAGGACCTCAGCCTGTAGTAGCCCTGCCGCCCCCGGGGAGACACCGTCCTTGTCTGTGAAGGCTTCCATCTTCACCCCGCCTGTCCTGCTCAAGTTCCAGCCTGTGCCCAGACCCAAAGGTGACTCAGAGAAGGACCCTGGCAACGCAGAGTCTGTGCCCCACCAGAGGGACCAGTCACCTGCTTGGTACAGACCACGGCTGGAGGATGAATAAACTCCCCTGCTGCTGTCTTGGTGCTGTGCCCTCCTGCGCCTGGCCCCGGATCTCAGCCCTGGGCCCTTGCAAAGAGCAGCGCCTGAGGGGAGCTGCCTGTGTTGTAGCGACTCGGAGACCCCTTTGGGCCTCACTGGATCCCACTGAGTTGCAAGACTACCAGTTTTTGCTATGCCTGGTCCCCAAACACAAGCCTTAGAAACAGTGGTCTGTTCCCCCCATGGGATGACAATGAGCCAGTGAGTCGGTTTCCAACTTGGCACCTCCCTAAAGAGTTTCAAAGACATGTGACTCTGATCACCTTGCATGCTGACCTTAAAATCAACCTGCATGTGAGATGTGAGTCCTCACAGTGTCCGATGATGCTGGCCGGTAGAGTAGATGTTGCTTGAGCCCTTACGTAAGCCCTGCACCTTGCTTGGGGCTTCCCAGGTGGTAAAGAACCTGCCTGTCCGTGCAGAAGACGCAAGGGACACCGGTTTCATCCCTGGATTGGGAAGATCCCCTAGATGAAGGCATGGCAACCTACTCCAGTATTCTTGCCCGGAGAACTCCAGAGACAGAGGAGCCTGGCAGGCTACAGTCCAGAGGGTTGTAAAAGAGTCAGACGCGACTGAAGCAACAGCACGCGGCACGCGCGCGCCTTGCTTGTGACTGGAGATAGCAGACGAGCAGTTGGGGTCCCAGCTCTTAGGGAAGTTATGTCTCACCCTGCAGAGAGAGAGAGAGAGAGAGTGTGTGTGTGTGTGTGGTTAGCCAGTACACAGATGGATTAGTACAGGATTACAAGTGGTGACAAGCCCTTGTGGCAGTTGAGATGGAGCTGTATGGGGTGACTGGCTGGATAGTGGTATTCTGAGGAGAGAGGACCCTAGACGGGGAGGAGGAGAATTCTGCTTTAGCAGACATGCTGAATTCGAGTCCACTGGTTTGTCCGAGGAGAGGGCATGAATCTTGAGTGCTGGCCATTGAGTGTTGGGAGTCAAGGGATACAGGCATTTAAAGCCGCGCGCCCGGGCAAGATCACCCAGGGCTTGAGTGTAGGGGGAGGTCTGCGGCTTGGCCCGGGGCACCCCAACGTGGTGGTGCGGCCGAGGGAAGAGGCGGAAGGGATCACGAGGGCTTTGGGCCTTCAGGCTTGATGGCCGCCTGCCCCTGGGTCGCCCCGGAGAGGGGCCTGCAGGCAGTGCGGTCCAGGTGAGCGGTGAGAGGGCGGATGGCGAATGTGGGTGTCCATCTGGAGGTGTCGGCCTGGGGCGGAGATGGGGCCAAGGCCGGAGGGCCTTAGGGGCTCCACGCGGAAGGCCTGAGAAGCCAGGTCAGACCAGGGCGGGCTTGGGATGGGATGGCGTTGAGCTGCGGCCGGGCAGGCAGGCCAGGCAGGCGGTGCACAGAAAGGTGCGGAGACGAGGGGGCTTCGACGAGACTGCTCAGCCTCAGGGCGCAGGAAGCCTCCGCACCGGGCGGGGGCGCACTCGGGGCGGGCCGGGGGCCGCCGGGGACCGCAGTTCCCGGCGTGCTCAGCGCTCGCTTCCGGGGCGGTTCGGCGAGGCCCGGAAGTAGTTACGGAGTTCGTCCAGACGGTCCGGGGTCTGCCTTTGCCGTTCTCTGCGCTCGCGGACCCTGCTGTCGCCATGGGGAAGCGACAGCACCAGAAGGACAAGATGTGAGTTGAGCCGCCACCGCCGGGAGCGGGCCTGTGCGCCCCGCGCCCGAGCTCCCGGACGCCGCTGCGCCGGAAGCCTGCGCCCCGCGCGCGGCGCGCCCTCCGGCGCGGGTCTCGGGCGCCCGGTGCCCTGGGCTCCCCGGCTCCTCCTCTTCCCTGGGGGGTCTCTTCGGGCGCGGTTGTCGCCCCCGCCCCCCAGCCCGCTCCCGAGCTCCGGCATCTTCCAGTTAAACCCACTTGGGCCCTCCAGCTGCCGTCGAATTTCTTTGATTTTCTTAACAGCCAGACGATATTCAGGACTGCTTTCCTTTAGCATGGACTGGTTGGATCTCCTTTCTGTCCAAGGGACTCTCGAGAGTCGTTTCCAAGAGTCTTCTCCAGTGGTTTATCCAGTGGTCATGTATGGATGTGGAAGTTCGACTATAAAGAAAGCTGAGTGTCGAAGAATCGATGCTTTTGAACTGTGGTGCTGGAGGAGACTCTCGAGAGTCCCTTGGACTGCAAGGAGATCAGCCCTGGGTGTTCACTGGAAGGACTGATGCTGAGGCTCCGATAGTTTGGCCACTTGATGCCCAGGGCTGACTCATTGGAAAAGACCCTGAAAGACTGAAGGCAGGAGGAGAAGGGGACGACAGAGGGCGAGATGGCTGGATGGCATCACCGACTCCGTGGACGTGGGTTTGAGTGGACTCCGGGAGTCGGTGATGGACAGGGAGGCCTGGCGTGCTGCAGTCCATGGGGTCGCAGGCTCAGACGTGGCTGAGCTGAGCACGGTCTCCTGTGGTTTTCTGCTTTCCCTTTGACCCCACTTCAGCCTGCCCGCATTGCCCCTGTCAGGATCCCTCGACTCCGGTGGGGCTCCATCCGGGGCAGCTCTCTGTCCTCGCTTCCTGGGGCGTGCCGGACCACCTGTCTCCCTCTGAAGCCCTTCCTCAGTGTCTGAGACACCACTCTCTGTTTTCGGGTTTCTTCAGAGAGGGTGCTCTCTGGGTTCCCTCTGCTGGGTCCGCCCTTCCCAGATCTCCTAGGTGTACCCCCCCACCCCATTTCCTCTGTATTTTACTTCCTTCTCGGGTGATGGCTCCAGCCTGGCTTACAACACTGCCCCTGGAAGATCTGATGGGTTTGTGGAGTTCAGTGAGTGAGCCCCACTGTGGAAGGGACTTTTTGTACATTTTTATTGAATTTGTGCCAGTGTTGCTTCTGTTTGGTGTTTTGGTTTTTGGCAGCGAGGCATGTAGGATCTTGGCTCCTTCACCAGGCACCCCCTGCACCGAAGAGCAAGGAGGGCCTCGTTCACTGTCGGCGCTTGAGCCTGCTCTTCCCTTGTTTCCCCCTCTCAGTGGTCACACCCTGGCTCCTTCGCTGGGGTCAGAAGCCTGGGAGTTTCGCTCTGGCTCCTGTCCCTCGGTGAGTCCTGCTGGCACGCCCAGGAGCTGACCGCGTCTTGCTGGTCCACCTGTCCTCTCGGGTGGAGTGTGGCCTGCTCCATCTTGGACCTCTGTAGTCGCTCTTGGATTGGTTTCTGCCACTCTGACCCTCTGCACGCCGCAGCCAGAGTGACTGACGCTTTGAGGACTCAGGGCCCCGTCAGAATCCCCCAGTGCCTTTCCGTCCCCCTTCAATCCAATCCAGAGTTCTCCCACGGCCTGCGAGGACCCTGCTGACGCAACCACTCCCCAAGTCTCTGTCCTCAGCAGCCCCCACCGCCAGGCGGGCGTGGTCCCTCTACCTGGAAAGCTCCCCCCAGGTCATGTGACCAGCCACTTCTCACCGTTAATCTGCTGTTGAATTGAGCTCCTTTGCTCAGGGAGACTGGATTTGCTCACGGGTTTGTGTATCGCCCATGTCTGTGTTTTGTTGCTTTTATCACAGTGTGTCTGACATACAGTAGGTGTTTAATAAGCATTAAATGAGCGAAGTGACTCGGCCGTCAGTTTCTTTCCAGAGACTCTGTCTTCGTGAAAGGGGAAGTAGTAAGGCTCTCTCTCTCTCCAGGTACATCACTTGTGCTGAATACACTCACTTCTATGGCGGCAAGAAACCAGGTAAGATGGGAAATCCTTCTGCTCCCTCTGGGCGTGTGGCGTAGTTAGAGGATGGCGTCTTCGCTGTAGAGTGAGCCTGTGAACGTGAACAGTTAGCAAGAAGGTGGAAGCCGCGGTGGCCAGACAGGCTGAGGTCGCAGCCCGCAGGAGGGGCGGTGCACTCGGTGTGGATGGGGCGTTTGGCCTTGGGGGTGGTGCCCCCTCTCTCTGGCCGTGGCGGGGCTGTGCTGCTGCGAGTGGGGCTGTTCTTCCTGTGGAGCTGGGCCCAGTGGTTGTGGCGCGTGGGTTTAGCAGCCCCGCGACGTGTCAGATCTTCCCAGACCCGGGACTGAACCTGTGTCTCCTGCATCGGCAGGTGGGTTCTTAACCACTGGACCACGAGGGAAGTGCCTTTTTTTTTTAATGTTGGTGATTTTTTTTTTCTATTAAACATAGGTTAAAATAATGTCTGGTCTATCCAGTTAGTAATACAAAGAATGACAGTACCCGGAGCCGCCACGGCTGCAGTCAGAAGAGCACCCTCCCGCTCGCTGCCGGCCCGGAGCTGGCACACCCGCTGGGAAAGCAGAGCCGGGAGGGGCCCACAGCCGGGGCAGCTAGCGCCGTGCCGTGGAGGAGCCCACCCGCGGCGAGCGCTGTTTCCTCCAAGCTCTTTCTTGGTGTATTTTGGTTCTGCTTTAGACCACAGCAGTTTTTGCACTACATAACTTACATCAGCATTTTCTTTTCTTTCTTTCTCTTGTTTTTTAAGCAGGCTTTAATATTCTTATTAAAGTATAATGGAGCTACAATACTATATTTCTCCCAGGTGTACAACACAGTAATCTGATGTTTCTCTGCTTTGCAAAGAAAAACCCAAAATAGGTCCAGCAGCCATGTGTTGCCATGCACAGTTACTAGGATGTTACTGACTAACCCCATGCTGTTACATTTCGTTCTTATGGCTTACATGCACTTTTAATTTTTATTTGTTTATGTATTTGTGTAAAATTTGCTTATTCATGTGGCTGTGCTGGGTCTTAGTTGTGGAATGTGGGATCTAGCTTCCTGGCCAGAGCGGGAACGTGGATCCCTCGTGTATCGAGAACATGGAGTCTCAGTAGCTGCACCACCACCGTGGGAATCCCGGCATGCACTTTTCCTTAAAATGTACTCGACTTGTTGGAGCACATTTGTGAAACTCTTTATGGAATAATTATTCTTCCCGACCTTTGTTTTCATCTCACACAGATGTCCCACAAACAAATTTTCGTCGTCTGCCTTTCGACCACTGCAGGTAAGAGTTGGGAGAGCTTCCCCTCTCTCGTCGAATATTCTGGGGGACTCCCCTGTGTCACAGTGAATCTGATCCCCAGAGATGCCGGGGTGGCTTCTGTCTGCCTCCCCTGCTCAACTCTTCCCTGGGGCCAGAGAAAGGACCCAGCAGTGGAGAGAGCTGGGTGGCCTTCTGACCAGGCCGCGGTCTTTAGCCCGGTGCTCACCTCCCAGGGTGCTGTGCTCTGTCCTCAGGCCACCCGTGCGGCCCAGAGAATCCGTGCTGGCCGGGCTGAGCCCCCCGGCCCAGGCGTCCCATCCAGGAAGGGGTTTGGCTCTGGGCTGTCGCGCTTTCCTGTTGTTCTTGATTCTAAGCAGCAGCAGCAGCAGCAGTATTCGTGCCCTGTGGGCCTCCCTGCCCCTTTCCTGGGAATGTAGGTCACTGGGGGGCAGGGAGGGACACTGCCACAGAGCCCATCACAGGCCTTTTCCCATGAGGCCGGAGGAGCGGGCAGGGCTGCTGGTCACCTTGGGCCCGAGTTTCCCCAGGTTTGAGCCTGGTCAGCTCTGTCTGCACAGGTGTGTCTACACAGCATGCCAGGCCGCCTCGCCCCCCATGTTCAGAATCAGTAGGTCAGGGTGAGCCTTGAGAACCAGCCAAACTCTCCTGATGACCCCAGCACCGCAGTGAGGCTGGTCAACCAGATGGCACGGGGCAGGGAGGGCCCCCCGTGGAAAGTGAGGGTTTCACCTGTCTCACTGAGGGAGCAGGTGAGGCCCCGGCGTGGGCGGCCAGGGTTTTGTCCCCCGCCAGCAGCCTTGTCATCCGCCTCCTGGGAGTGTGGTCTTGTGAATGGTTTTGTGGAGATCTCTGGTTCCCGGAGCCTCCCAGAGGCTCTGTGTCTTGCCCGTTCTGTAACTCCTGGGGTGCTGGGGGAGGACGTGCCCTTGGGCCCCTGCTGGGAGAAGGTGCATGTCCATGCTCTTGCTGTTGGGAACTTGCCTCCTGCTCTGGTCAGTCCCAAGCGGTACCGGGGTCTGGAGGAGAGCGGTGGGCCACAGCGGGCAGCTCCCTGGGGTGGTGTCCGGGGAGGCGAGCCCGGTGCTGCCGGGCTCTCCAGGTCACAGGGCCTGACCCCCACCGCCCAACACGTGGGAGAGAGAGGCACAAACAAGCCAGGTCAGAAGAGCCCTCGAGGGCTCGCGATGGGAACCTCAGGACAGAGAAAAGGCAGCCCCCCAGGCACTGGGCGCCTCCACCTGTGGGCACCTGTGTGCTCCTGAGCAGAGCACAAGGCGGCGGGTGGCCTGCGACCTCCGTCTCCCTGTATCGGAATTTCCCGGTCATCAGACCTGGCCTGCGTCATGTGCCCTTCCCTTGGGAGTATGCAGGAGTGGGCCCCTTGCGCAGCGAGGAGCGGGCGGGGCCCCCGACCACTGCCGCCCTGCCAGCGTCTCCAGGTCGGGAGAGGGCGGCACTCAGGAGTGACTCTGCCGCCCCTCAGTCTCTCTCTGCAGCCCTTCGCCTACCCGGTGTGCACTCCCGAAGGTGTCGTCTTTGACTTGCTGTGAGTTTTTCCATGACTTCTAAGCTGACGGATGTGGTGAGATTGCTGGCACCCACCCGAGACAGGGCAGCGGGAGGGTGTGGGCTGCAGGCAGGGCTGCGCTGCGGTCCCGCAGCCTCCAGAGCCCTGGGTGGGCCTCTCGGGGATGGGAGGGCAGCGCTGCTCTGACCTCTGCCTGGGGGCCCCCAGCGTTCTGATCCACACCGCCTAGCTGTTGGAACTTTGGAGAGTGTGTAGCTTCCACGTCACGAAGGCAGAGCCGCAGTCGCGGTGCGTGCCTGCCCAGCGTTGCCCTTGGAAGCCTCATGCCCCGTCTTTGTTCCAAGGAAGCTGTCGTTCCTCGTGACAGTCTCATTTCAGAAAACGTGGAAAGCGCTTCAGAGTGAAGGGAAGACAGGCGCTGTCAGGCTGGGCCCCTTTTTCCTGGAGGTGTTTGTGGGAACCTGGTGGAGATCACACTGCGAGGGTGGTTCCGGACCCATTCTCCACGGTTACAGCGAGAGCGTTTTGCCCCTGTCATTCAGAACTGTGTGGAGTGTGGCTCTGAGGCTGGCCCGGTACCTCCCTGTAGAGCTGCAGCAGCACACGTGGGGTCTTGCCATTAGAAGTGTTCATCCACGCTTGTGCACAACGGCAGGAGAAACCCCAAGCGGCCACTGATGCCTGCGCAGCCAGAAACACTCCTTCCCATGATGAGGCGGAGACAGGGCAGAGCGGCCCCCAGCCCCCGGGCAGCCGCCCCCCCATCCCAGCCCCCAGCTCTGGCCCCTCCCC
>SJYG01000399.1:1088958-1111713 GCA_006410535.1 Litocranius walleri | reverse complement strand
CCACTCCCCACCCCTGTGCCCTCTGACCCTGCCCCGCCCCTGGGCCCTCCCTGACACCCCACCCTGGTCCTGCGCCCTCTCACCAGGGAAGTACCACTGCCCGGTGCTCTTTACTGTGTTCACCAACAGCAGCCACATCGTGGCCATCAAGACCACTGGCAACGTCTACGCCCACGAGGTGGGTGGTCCCGAATCCTGGTGGGGACACCGCTGGGAGGTGGGCCTGGGTCCCTGGAGGCCACGGCCAAGCCAAAGGAAGGTGGCCTGCCTGTGGCCTCCAGGCTTGGACCAAACGGCTCTATGCGCTGAGCGGGTCTTAGTTCCCGGGCCCCGCAGGCCCGCAAAGATCCTGAGGGAGCCCAGCTCCAGGCCCTGCCCAGGGATCGTAGGGCTGGGGTTTCTGCTCTGGGCCAGGCTGCCTGTGGATTTTCACGCCCACCCCTGGAGCTTGGCCCCTTGGGGCTCTGGGGTCATGGGTTGGGATTGGGTGGAGGTGGGCAGCTGGTTGGGAGCAAGACATCAGGGACCCGCTTGGGGCCTAGGAAGGGCCCACCAGCTTGGGGCGCACTCTGGTCCCCTCCTTTGTCCTCCCCCCTCCTAGGGGGCTCTGGGCTGTGGGCAGCAGGGAGGCACCGTGACCGTGTCCTTCCTCTTGGCTGTAGGCCGTGGAGCAGCTGAACATCAAGGCCAAGAACTTCCGAGACCTGCTGACAGACGAGCCCTTCTGCCGACAGGACATCATCACCCTGCAGGTGATCACCCTCCTGGCTCCCGGCCTGTGCAGCCTGGCAGAGCCCCTCCCAGCCATGGGCCACCCCGGGCCTCTGCACAGGCCGCCACAGTCTGGGGCTCCCGCCTCCCCGCGGGGGCTGCCCCAACTTGTCTCTGCCCCCAGAGCGCCTCCAAGTCGAGGCTGCCCCATTTCAAGCCTGAGGGCCGGGACAGGTGCCCAGGACCTGGGGCAAGCCTAGAGCACAGCTGCAGGTGTCCCGAGAGCCCCGAGTGGGCTCGTGAGAATCTTGGCTGCAGAAAATCGGGGGCCCTGGCCCTCCTGTGGCTTGTCCCGTTAATGATCTGAGGCCAGTGCACGGCCCTCCCTCAGGGTGGACTCTCTGGCCCTGGACGAACTGTGGGGTCCGCCTGGCAGCTGACTGCGGGGGGTGGCAGTGGGAGGGGGTCGGGCAGCACCATGTTCTGCACTGACACCTGTCGGCGCTGTTGGCTGTGAGCGGGGAGGTGTGCAGCTGGGGAGCAGGTTTGCAGCCCGGTCTCCACCCGCCCCTGCCGGCCCCCATCCTCTCCCCAAGCCCAGGCCCCTGCCCGTCCCCCGCCGCCTCCTGCCCAGCAGCTGCGTGGTCCAGGACGTGCCGGACTCACTGCCACACTTGTTCTTTGTGCCGTAGGACCCCACCAACTTGGACAAATTCAACGTTTCTAATTTCTTTCACGTTAAGAATAACATGAAAATAATTGACCCAGGTACGTACAGCCCAGCTGCGCGGGGGCAAGGGGCTTGGGTAGCAGAGCCAGCGCCCCTGGGGGATGCTCCCTGCCCCTCCACAGAGTCCGGGGGTCCCGGCCTGCTCTGCACAGGCCTTGTGTGTGTCAAGCTGCCGTGCCGTCCTGGGCTGGGTCAGCAGGACTCAGGCCTGGGCATGTGGGGGCCAGCCGGGCCACCAGGACGTGGCCACAGGCCCCACGCAGCTGCTTCCTCTCCTGGGCCCCTGGGGCCTGGGTCACCCTCTCCGCGCTCCTCAGAGATGGTCCATTTCTCAACACAGGACTAGGCCAGGCCGTGTGTGATGGCCGCCGGGAGCAGACGGGGGCCGGGACGGGTGGGAGTGTGACCTGGGGCTGTGACCCTGGGGTCAGGCCGGACGGCGGCCTTGCCCCTGCTTGCTCCACGGGCTCCCCTGGGGCTGTTGTGACCCGGAGGCTGTGACGGACGGAGGCACGGGTAGCCCTGGCCTCAGGCCCGGCCAGGCTCTCCGTGACTCTGGCCCTCACTGCGTCTGGGGACGACACTGGGCCTCAGCTGCTCAGGACTACCGTGCCGTCTCTAGATGAAGAGAAGGCCAAGCAGGACCCGTCTTACTATTTGAAAAACACAAACACGGAGACTCGGGAGACGCTTCAGGAGCTCTACAAGGAGTTCAAAGGGGACGAGGTGCTGGCAGCCACCATGAGGGCCCCTGAGAAGGCGAAGGTGGACAGGCTGAACGCCGTGAGTAGGGGCCCTGCTCCCCTGCCCTGGTGGCACTCCTAGAGTGCGGTGCTGGGTGGGGCGCTGCCAGCAGCCTCCGTGGCTCCTCGCCGCAGAGCAGCCTGGGGTGTGCACAGGCACGGCCCTGCGGAGCTGGCCACCCGGACCCAGAGTGACCCAGGGCTGCCGAGCTGCCAGGACAGGAGGGCAGGTGGCTCCGGGGTGCCTGCCGCCTGGCCCTCACCTGCACGTCCCACCCTCGTCCTTGTGCTTGGCCCTGGGTCCCAGTCGGCCAGGAGGGCCCTCAGCTGCCCCTGCCCCCTACCAGGCAGGGCCTGGGGGACTGGGGCTGGGAGACCCCCTTTGAACAGTTGTCCAGGAAGGCAAGTGTGCTGAAGATAAGGGTGTGCTGCTTATGATTTTCTCTACCACAGCAGCTCTTAGCGCTTTGGTGTATTTTTTTCTGATAGGAAGAAATCTCTTTTTTGTGTGTTTAGAAGGAAAAAAACATTTTATCGTGGATGATTTTTTCCTGTAGGAACTTGAAACCTTTAAAAGGGCACTCAAGTGCCTGGTGCTCTGAACCCCAGAGGCGCCCACGCTCTGCCTGGCGTGCTTTTCTAGGTTTCACTTAACACGAGGCTTGGCAGCCAGGCCTTTCGCGCAGCTGAAGCCGAGGGTCGTGGCTCTCCCTGGGCCCTGCGGGAGAGGCCAGCGTGGGCTGGGCGTACTGTCTGCCCAGGAACCTCCCCAGTGCCCAGGGGTGGTGGA
Source organism: Litocranius walleri (assembly GCA_006410535.1). Taxonomy (NCBI): domain Eukaryota; kingdom Metazoa; phylum Chordata; class Mammalia; order Artiodactyla; family Bovidae; genus Litocranius; species Litocranius walleri. Next base: position 1,108,739 of record SJYG01000399.1, on the reverse strand, counting down.
GGAAGGCGAAGAGCAGGCCCGGGGCAGAGGGGCGGCTGCTGTGCTGAGTGCTGGTGCGGTTTCCCCGTAGGCCCATTACTCCACCGGGAGGGTCAGCGCCTCCTTCACGTCCACCGCTATGGTTCCCGAGACCACGCACGAAGCAGGTAGCGCCTAGCCCCACTCCCTGTCTGCGGTGGCCGAGCACAGGCGTACCCCCCGGCTGCCTCAACTCTGTAGGCTTGCCGGCAGCTCGCTAGTGGTCAGGCGGGGATGGGTCCTTTTGAAAGTGGGCTTGTGTCTGGGTGGGGGGCTGTCCCACCCAGGCCCCAGCGCCCTTCTTTGCTGGTCTTGGCTGGTCAGGGCCCACCGTCCCCCAGCCCCTTCCTCCTCTCCCCGTGTCGGCCCCTGGTGCCCGCCCTCCCCCTGGGTCCCCAACCCCGGACAGGTGGGCAGCTCAAGCGTCTCCTTGTAGCGGCCATCGACGAGGACGAGCTGCGCTACCGGTTCGTGAAGAAGAAGGGCTATGTGCGGCTGCACACCAGCCTGGGCGCCCTCAACCTGGAGCTGCACTGCGACCTGGTGCGTGGGCGCCCCGCCCCGGGCCCGATGCGGCTGGGTGCCCAGGCTGGCCGCGTCCAGGCTGCCGGGCGGCTCGCCGGAGCCTTTGTTCTGTTTCAGACCCCAAAAACCTGTGAGAACTTCATCAGGCTCTGCAAGAAGCAGTACTACGATGGCACCGCCTTCCACCGGTCCATCCGCAACTTCGTGGTGAGTGCCGGTGCCGCTGCCCCCCGCCCAGCGCGGAGTCCTCCCCATGGGGTGCTGAGCTCGGGGGCCTTCTTGGGCCCAGCCCGGCTGTCCACATCGAGCTTGTCGGGGAGATCCCATTGTCCCCAGCAGGAGCTGGGGGTTCATGGCGGGGCTCCTCACTGGCGTGCTCTTCCCACAGATCCAGGGAGGAGACCCAACGGGCACCGGCACAGGTGGGTGCTGGTGCTGGTCCCCTGGGGTGCCAGCTGCACCGTGGGCCGTGAGGGGAGGGCGTGGGGCCCAGAGCCACAGCCTGCAGCCTCCAGCCCTGTTTCCTCACTCTGCCTCTGTGGCGAGGCCTCGTCCCCCCAGGGGCCCCCATCTGGCAGCAGACCTAGGGTCCCAGCGACGGAAGTCGAGCTCTGCCCCGAGGGCTGCTCCTCCAAAGCCCCCCAGCCTGCTGGCTGCTTGGGACAGCCCACCCTCCCTTGTGTGGAGTTTACTCTGAGGGCCTGGGGCTGGGGCTCCTGGGCAGCTGGGGGTGGGGGCCCGTGGGTGGCTGGGGCTGGGGCTCCGTGGCAGCTAGGGGTGGGGCCCCTGGGGCAGTGAGGTTTCTGGGCTGCCCAGGTCGCAGTCATCCTGCTGCCCCGGCCTCTCTTCCAGGCGGGGAGTCGTGCTGGGGGAAGCCCTTCAGAGACGAGTTCCGGCCCAACCTCTCACACACGGGCCGCGGGGTGCTCAGCATGGCCAACTCGGGGCCCAACACCAACAAGTCTCAGTTGTGAGTTGGCGGGGCCAGGGGGCGGGGGGCGGACTACGTGGGCTCTCAGCCTTGCCCTCAAGGTCGTGGCCACCTGTGTCCGTCGAGCCAGGAGGTGGCGCTTCGGCATTGCCTGTCGAAGGCTGGCGCTGGTGGCAGGAGGTGGGGCGCCGGGCCGCTGCAGGAGGCCTGCCCACAGCTTTTCCGCTGCCTCCGCACCGCGGCCCTTGGGAAGGGGGAGTCTTAACAGCATTGATCTGCTCAGCTACACTCTAGAGGCTCTTCCCCGGTGCTGCGGTCCCCGGGAAGGTGATGGGTGTGTGCTTGGGCCTGCACTGGAGTCTGTCTCTCGTGCAGGGTCCCGCCTGTGCTTTCGTGTGGGACACAGGCCGTGTCTCTGAGTGGTCCCGGTGTCTCTGGGAGCTTCCCCTCCGCGGGTGGACAGGGCCTTGCTGCTGCCTGATGGTGAAGGTGCCCGTCGGCCTGGCATGGCTTGTTGGCCCGTGGCTGTCTTAGGCACCATTGGAGCAGGACGGGCCCCGTCCAGTGGCCCAGGGGACTTGTTCCCAGTGGTTTTCTCTGTACCTTCCTCAGGGGGGCCCCTAGGGAGCAGCCCACAAAAGAGGGACCTCTCGCTGGCCACGAGGAGGGGCTTTGGGCCGCCCTCCCGTGCCAGCGTCCCCGAGGGCGGTCCCTGCGCTGTCTCCTCTCTGCTTTGCTGAGTTGCTTATCCTCCGACGTGAACGTGATTCCAGTCGGAGCCGCGTGACGTGTGTTTTAGAGGGTCAGGCAGCGTGAGAGCCTCCGTGTGGGGCGTGCCTCGGCTTCACAGTTCCTGCTCACGGGTGCCCTGCCTCCCTGCAGACAGCTGCTCCTGGAGGGTTTGTAGTTTGTGACAGCTTGAAGTGGAGCTTCTCCTGGCTCACTCTGGGGTGGCAGTCGCTCCGTTGCTGAGGGGCGTGTATCCGGGCCCTCACCTGAGAGCCTAGGCTTTGTGGACGCTTGTGTTCTCAGCTCGAGGGGTGGTAGACTCGGGCCCCTCCAGGCCGGCCTGTGCGGGCCGGTGAGCAGTGCTGTCACCTGACCCGGCTCATGGGCCTGCCTTTCCAGGCGACATTTCGGGGTTCGCGTGCTCCTCGGGTATCTGCCACGGGTCGTGTATTTTCCTCCTGTAGGCTGTGGGTGCAGCCCCGGGGGCTCAGCCTCCCAGCCGTGTCCGTGTGTCTGTCCAGGCTGAGACAGTGCACCGTCCCATGTGGGAGCTTGGCCTGGGGGTGCTGAGGCAGGCGGGTAGGGAGGTGTGGCCTCTCCCTGACCACCCTGTCCTTCCCCAGCTTCATCACCTTCCGTTCCTGCGCTTACCTGGACAAGAAGCACACCATCTTTGGGCGGTAAGGCGCTGGGCAGGGTCTATATTAGGGGTGGGTGGCCACCTCCCCCAGGCCAGGCCTGTGCCCCCTTGTCTAGTCTGTGCACAAGTTGGGGGGGGCGACCCTTAGACCCGAGACCTGCCCCCCCGCAGGCTCTGCCTTCACAGTCCCGAAGCTCAGAGCTGGGCTGCCCTGCCTCTCCACCTTTCGTCCAGGACTCGGCACTCACCCTTAGTGTGAGTTCTCTGCAGACGCTGTGTGTGTGGACGGGTCCCATCAGTCTGTGCTGGCAGCTGGCCCACCTGCTCACAGTCTGTGCCCCAGTCTGCAGGGGTGCCCACGTGCAGGGGTGCCCGTGCCGGGCGTGCTCTCAGGTGTCCGTTGCCCTGCTGCAGGGTCGTTGGGGGCTTTGACACACTGACAGCCATGGAGAATGTGGAGAGTGACCCCAAAACTGACCGCCCTAAGGTGCGTGCCCCAGAGCAGAGGGCCCTCTCCTTGCGCTCAGAGCTGGGTGGGCAGCGGGCAGGTGGGGACCCTGCTCACGCCCGCCTCCCCTGCCAGGAGGAGATCCGCATTGACGCCACCACTGTGTTTGTGGACCCCTATGAAGAGGCCGATGCTCAGGTGAGGAGGGGCCTGGCTGTGCCCGCAGCTGGCCCGGTTCTGTCCCCGGAGCCCTGCCTAGGCCAGCGCTCGAGCCCGCCTCTGCCCGGCTCCCACAGGTCGCCGAAGAGCGCAGGAAGGCACAGCTGGAGGCGGCGGCGCCCCAGAGCACAGCCAGGAGCAGCCAGCCCCCGCAGGGGAGCCAGGGCCCCCCGACGCACCGCCAGGGGGTGGGCAAGTACATCAGCCCAGCAGTCGCGTAAGTTTCCCTGGTGCCCACGCCCCGCATCCCAGGGTCAGAGCCCATCAGTGGGGGTCAGACTCCGGGAGCCTCCGGGACTGCACAGTCAACTGGGAGGGAGCTGGGGATTCGGGCCCCATGCGGCCCTGTGACGTGTGGGGGCTCCTCGCTGGGGGCCACGGGCACACGGCAGCTCGTGTCCGCTGTGCCCCCAGGAAGCGGGTAGCCGAGGAGGAGCCGTCCACCAGCGCAGCTGTCACTGTGGCCAAGAAGAAGCCGAGCCGCGGCTTCGGGGACTTCAGCTCGTGGTAGCCGCCTCTGCCGCTCTGGCCGGCAGGGGCTCGGGCTGGGTGCGCAGAGCCGACTGCCCGCCCCTCAGTAAAGCTCTGTCTGCCACCCGAGTGCGTTCCTGGCTCCCTCCCTGGACGGGTGGCTTGCCCGGCCCTGTCTTCGCATCTCGGGCTTCCAGGGAGGAAGGGCTGTCTTCTGACCCCCACACTGCCCGCTGGTCCACTTGGTGTGGTCCTCCAGCCAGTGGTCACCTGGGACCTCAGACCACACCTTCTGACTCGGGGCAGCAGAGCCTCGATGTTTGTCCAAAACCTTTTTCTGCCTCCTGCTTGGGTTCACTGGGCCCACCCAGCCCAGGGCGCTCCCTCTGCCATCAGGACTGGGGCTCCCGCTGTCCCGTCTGGGGCTTAGCAGGGGCCCTACACTGGGGACCCGGCCTTGCTCACGCTGCCCGGTGCCCTGCGCAGGGTGTCCTCTCCCCTCGAGGAGCCACAGAGCCCATCCCTCCCACGTCGCCCCCTGCAGCCCTCCCCCCTGGACACACCTCCTCGGCTTCCAGAAGCACCACACAGGCTCAGGACAGCCGCCTCCCAGGACCATGTTCGCTCTTGCTGGGAGGCCTGCAACCTCCTGCAGCCCTTGCCCACTCTCAGCACTGAGCTCCTGGGTCAGCACGGCTGCCCCCAGCTAGGCTCTGTGCCCATTTCTGTCCGGTCTCCTCACCTGAAGCCTCACAGCAGCGAGCGCAGCTGTCTCTTGCTTCCAGAAGGCACCAGAGCTCTCCCAGTCTCTGCTGCTGGGCCCGGGGCGGCAGGCCCACACGCCCGTGGCGCCGCCCGCTCGAGGCCTGCTGGGGCTCCCCACAGGGACAGTCCCGCCCTGTGCCTGCGGCCAGGCCGCCCTCCCCCATGTGTTGAGGACCCGGCGCCAGCTCCTCCTTGGCAGGGGACCGCTGGGCAGCTCACTTAGTCCTTGGGAGCCGGGGTCATGGGTGGGAGGTGTGTGGGGCGCTCACCTGAGGCTCCTGGAGCAGGGCGCCCCGCCTGCAGCAGCTCTGGAGGCGGCCACCGTGGGCCCCCGCTGCCCTGCCCACCACCAGACCGTCAGTGCTGTGGACCAGGACGCAGTGAGCATTGGAAGCTCAGAGCACGGAGGGCCAGACTCAGGCAGTCTTGCTTGGGGAGCGTGCCTTTGGGCTGGCCTGGGTGTCTGTCCGTCTGTCCGTCCATCCAGCGCCCGGGCCCACCTGCCCTGACAGAAGGCTAGCCACCCCAGGGTGAAGACCCGCAGCTCCACAGAGGGCACACCCACCCAGAGCCTCTGATGAGGGAGGGTTTGTGTTTGAGCTGAAATTGTGCTTCTCTAGATGTTAAACACACTCAGAATGTGTGAGTCCCTGCTGAGGGCATCAGGTAAAGTAAAGGACTTGTGAAACAGTTCCCATTTCCGATCCCTCCTAATAGCTGATGGATGCCATCAAGAATAAGCATTATGGTATAAAAATACTATAATATATGCTTATAGATATACATGTAGGTATGAGACAGCCAGAGCTAAACACGTCTCTAAAGGAAGCGGGCAGAGAGCACCGCGAAGTGGACTCGAACGCATTTACAATCCTGGCGTTGCCTCCCACTCTTCCAAGGAAAAAAAAAAAATTCTTAATTTAAAAAAGGCGAGGGGTAATAGCCATGTAGGAACTTAAAGGGGATGCCCAGCACTTGGCACACACGTCTGGCTGTGGCCTCAGGAGCATTCGTCCTTGAAGCCACTCACAGGTTCGTTTGGTTTCAAAAGGAGCTTGGGTTTTGCAGAAGACTCCAAGGAAAGCCACTGAGCAGTGGCATCAGCTTCACAGCCGTCCCGCACCGCGGGGAAGAAGGCTGCCATGCCCTGTAGACGGCTCAGAACTTGAGTGTCCAGAACGCATGGCCCACATGTGAGTGTGGTGGACACGGGAACCGCAGGAGGCTTCTCTGTGTCCTGAAGGATCTGCTGGAGAAGTGCCTGGCCACTGGCTGAGGCTGGCTCTCGGGGGGTTCGTACTCAGCCCTCAGGGCAGGCGCCCACTAAACCTTCAAAGGGCTCTGCCGGGAGGCAGCCTGCTGGGCACCCTCATGGATGACCCAGCACCCAGGGGTGGTCCCGGCTGTGGGTCAGAGTGCCCATGGGAAGCTCACTTGATCTGGAGCACCAGCCGGGGCTCTGGCTCAGGGGAGAGCCCCCCCCCCCGCCCCGTCTCCAGTTTGTGGCCGTGGGATTGTGGAGCCAGGGTCCTGGGTGTCTCAGGGCCCAGCGAGCACACTGAAGGCCTCCGGACGCATTGAGGGGCAGGCCAGGCTCACCGGCCAGAGGGCCTTTCGGCCTCCACTCTCTGCAGACTGGCCAGAAGCCACATGCAGCCCACCTTGCAGAGGCCCAGTGTGTGGGAACTTGAGCAGAAGCAGCGTGGGCTAGGGCCCCCGAGCAACCAGAGTTGACACCTGTCATGCAGCTGGAACCTTCTGTGGAAAACGCGAAAACTGGCAGATCTTAATTTGGAAGTTTATCCTGCTCTGGCCTCTTTCAAATATAGGAAAAATAATTATTTTTCTTCAAGTACATCAGAGTAGAAAAGGAAGTCTGCTTTCCCTCAGTCCAGTGTGATCAGCTCAAACTCTGCGGGCCAGCCGCTCGGCCTGTGCGTGGCCCAGGGCCATGTCTGCTGACCACTCACCTGCCTTCTAGATGAAGAAGCTACTGGCTTCAACAAACGGTACTCCGTTAGACACGTTTCTCTCTCTCGCTCATCTAAGTGTTTCCAGTGGCGCCTTCTGCTCTTGAACAAGCCTAGAAAGCACCTTGGTGCAGATGTCCAGCCTTCAGAGCACTGCCCTGGGCGGTCTGCGTGCAGGACCGCTACCGTGTGGGCCCGAGAGTCGGGGAGGAGTGGTCCCCTCCCTTCACTGCAGACACGAGCAGTGCTGGCTCTCCAGAGAGGCCACCCTGGGGCCCATGGCACTCCTCAAAACGACAGGACACAGCCAAACTCTACCTTAAAAGGCAGAGACGAGATGGACACGTCATCAGTCCAGTCTTTCTCTGGATCTTGAGAAATTAGAAACAAGTCATCGAAACATTTCAGAGACAACCATGTGCGTGAAGAGGACAGAGCTTGCGGGGCTGCCTCACCCATGGGGCTGGCCAGGGCGGGTCACCCGCCCTCGGACACGCCCCAGCTCCTTGACGCTGACCGTCTCAGTCACGTTCAGGGGGAACAGGAAGCCCACTTTACTCCCAGCCATTGTCTTTGATCATGTGAGCGAGCTCAATGATAAATTTCCCTTCTTTATACTTCTGACTGCTTTCAAAGGCGTGCTCCTTGAAGAGAGAGAGAGGTTTCACAATAGAATCCGTTTCGTTTTTCAACTTCTTTCTACATGTAGCGAAGAAAGGAAGGACAGGGTCTTGTCTCCCTGACACAGCCTGTGCGGTACAGCCTGGGCCGAGGAGGGGCCGCTGTGCCAGGGATCAGGCGTAGGGGGCAGGAGCTACGGCGTCAGCTGTGCAGCTGAGCCTGGGCTCAGCAAGGCAGTTCAGAAGGGATGGTGAGCAGGAGCCTCCTTCCTGGGGCTTGGGGTCACGAGCGGAGGAAAGGAGTGGGGCAGGGCTCACTGGGGAAGGGAGCGCGTCCTCCATGCACTTCCCCCGCCCTCCCGCGATGGACCCAGGAGGGTCCTGGGGTGCGGGCTGAGCACGCCAGATGAATCGGCTGTGAGCGTGATCGCAGGGTTATGTCCACAGGCCTCTGCCCGCACCCAGCCTGTGATCACCCGCACGGCGGGCACAGCCTCCCTGGCCCCCCCGGCCTGTGGCCCCTCCTTGACGGTCGGCAGCCGGCCTGTCTCCAGCCCACTATCTCCATGTAACGCGGGCCCCAGTGACTCACGTATTTCCACCCAAGCGTGGTCTTGCAGTTCTCGCAGTAGATGTCGGCCACGGCGTGCAGGCCGGTGAGCAGGACTCGCTCCTCTGCAGGGCCGCAGCCCACATTCACCCTGCGGAGAGGAGACACTGGCACCCTCGCAGGGCCAGCCCCGCTTTTCCACCCGCCAGCTGCTTCCGGGACCCAGGGGTCTCCTCCCTGACTCCCCAGCTGTCCCTTACCCTTTGGAAGAGAAGGCACAATTTCTGGCTTCCTCCACCAAGAACCCAGGACGCTGCAGGCAGCAAGGAGGCATCCAGCGTTTGCTGTCTCCATGGAAACCAAGATGGACCCCAGCTGGGGGCACCCCACCCCCCTGGCCTCTGAGAAGAGCCGGCGCTGCCCCGGCCCTGGTACTCACACTGAGTTGAAGAGGTAGGCTCGTCCCTGACTTCCCTGAAAGGACTGCAGAGAAGGAAGAGGTGTCAGAGGGCCAGCCGCAGTTAGGGCTGAGTGATGGGAGCCCTGCCCTGGGAGAGTGGAGGCGCCCCCGTAGACCCAGACAGGCGTGGAGGGGCCACCAGGCAGAACGCCCATGAGCCTGTGCCCAGGACAGTGCGTGCCAGCCTCCAGCAGACATGGGGAGCACGGGGTGGTTGCCATGGCTTTCCATGAGAACTGTGAGAAAGCCACGGCCCCAGCAGGCAGCCCCTTTCAGGGAGGAAAGCTCGTAGCATGCTCATTCCAGGACGACCAAGGAGGCAGAAGAGGGCCTCTGTGTGTCTCCAACCCCCGGCCAACTCCAACTGCATGGCCGCAGGACCTGGGGGGGACTCGTCACCCCAGGTGCCACGCTCAAGGGACCAAGTGGGAGGGACAGGCCTCAAAAATAACAAGAAATGCAAATGGATCAGAACCTTCTTTTGGTTCTTGCCTATCACCCAGGAACAAGCTCCCGGCCCTGGAAGCCAAGCGGCCCGCAGCCCAGGCCTGTTTGTACAGGTGGACAGTGTGTGTGCAGACAGCCACCAGCCCCCGGGATCCACCACAGGGCAGTGCCCCAGCCAAGACCCAAAGCGTAGCCACACACACTCACACACGACTGCCCCCAGCGCCGCCCACGAGGCTGCAGGCGCTCAAGGCCAGCACACCTGGGAGGGCCCTGACTGCGCGAGCAGACACTCGCCTTGGAGATGAGCTCGTCGTGGTTGGCCAGATGGGCCCTGCAGTGCACACAGCTGTAGGTCCGGTGGCAGCTCGGCAGATACGCTTGGAAAGTTTTGGACTTGGCCATCTTCACCATCGCGGGGCACTCCTGGCTCAGCTCAGGGCTGGCGCAGGAGGAGCTGCAGGTCTGCTGGGCTCTCCAACAGAAGAGACACTGGAGCATGCACGCCAGAGCCGCTGCTGTTCGGAGGGTGTGTGGCCCCGGCCACACAGCTCGGGTGAGAGAAACGCCACAACCTGTCAACACACACAGCAGAGGGTCACGGAGAAAGAGCCACAGAAGGCCGTGCCTGGTTTAGGATGCCTGTAGTGAGGATGCGGAAAACTGCAGACCTAGACGTTAGAGATCTAATTCTTTACTGGTGATTGTACATAAAAAGAAGGTTGGTGCCCCACCGTGGCTCGGCTACCCTCCATTTAGTTGGGAGTGGCTGGTGAACTACTTTCACACACAAATAATCTGAGAAAACAGTAGCTCAAAAACATCTTTAGTCCTCTGGCTTCAGGACATGTGGAAGAGACAGCAGCCAATAGACTTCCCATCTGAGAGATGACAGGAGCGCTGGGCCCGTCCTGCCCCGAGTGATGGAACCGTCAGTGGCTCCAAGCACCATGATGTCCATGCACATGTGGGTGCCGTACTGGTCTCTAGGAAATCGCCTATCAATCCAGAAACACACCCTCACGCACAGTCACATGATTTCAACAAGGGTGCCAAGGCCATTCTACATGGAAAGGGCAGAGCCCTTCCAACAAATGTGCCAGGAAAATAAGAGCCGGGCCTGTGAAAAGAACGACACCACTTGGTGCACTTGGTGGGCAGGGCCCCGAACGTAAACCAGAACCATGCAACTCCTAGAAGAAAGCGCAGCAACAGTCTGCACGACGCCGGACTTGGCAGGGACACCAAGAGCGCAGACGTGTCTGAGGACCCCGGAGGGAGATGCGAGAGGAGATTCGGAGTTGCCAGAAGTCAAGGACACAGTGCGGACTGATCTCCAACAGACCCGAGGAGGGTAAAGCGGAAGAAAGCCACACCGTATCACCTGACAGTGAGGCTGCAGAGCGCTGCAGAAACGTGGGAACGTCTAAGAAGCCTCCTGAAGGGGAGGGAAGGCCACCTGTCAACAGAGCAACTTCCCCAGCCAGTCAGCAGGAGGCGGAGGCAGTGGGGAGGCACCCCAAGGCCCTGAAGGGGAACCCTGTTCTCCCGGGACTCTGCAGTGGGAATGTCGCCACAGACCTCGGGACCCGTCATTTGCAGACGAGCAGCTTGACTTCGGGAAAGTATCACTGGAGGAGATTCAAGGATGTGCTTCAGAAAGAAATGAAAGAAAAAACAAAGCCCACTCGGGTCTCAACTTCAGACTACAAGGGGGCAGGGTGCTGAGCGACGGGGCTGAGCGCGCGGCTGGGCGGGCAGCCTGCCTCTGGAGCGCTGGGACTTGCTCGGGATGGGTGAGCAAGAGAGCACGGCAGAGGCGCGGCCAGAGCAGCGCCCAGGGAGCAGCCCCGTGTGGGGACCGAAGGGACGCTCTGCTAAATGAGGGGAAATGTGCTTCTGATGGAACGCCAACAGAAAGAGTAGGGGCGTCACTTCCAAACATGCAAAGGGAGGTGAGGAAGGGAGGGAGCGTGCCGAGGGAAGAGCAAGAAGCCTAACGAAGGAAGATGGGACCCAGGCATTTCAGTGCGTAGGTGAAGACCTAAGCAGACTCATGTTAGAGTTGAAGGTTTCAGACTAGACAGAAAACAGACTTTATCTCAATGCTGCTTCCAAGACACACACCGTAAATTAAGGCACAGAGAGGATGAAAGGAGAAGCAGAGGCGGCAGCAAGACCTGTGGCCATAATTACTCGCTGACACACGCGACTCCCACAGAGGAGTCACAGTAGAGAAATGCAAGTCAGAGCCCCGGCGGCAGGCCCTCACGCCCGTCAGAAGGGCCGTCACCCAGCAGACCGCAGACGGTGGCCCGCAGATGGCGCAGAGAGGGGCGTGCGACGCTGCTGCTGGGAGTGCAGGCTGGTTGCAGCCACGGCGGAGAACAGTGTGGAGGCCTCCTAACAAAAGGCTGAAAGTAGTCACCATGCAACCTAGCAACCCCACTCATCTGGAGAAAACATTCAGAAGGCCACAAGCAGCCCGGCCTTCACACCAGCACTGCTCACAACAGCCGAGATGGGAGCAGCCCAGTGTCCACTGACAGGAGTGGATGAAGGCACCGTGGGGTGTCTGCATACGTGTTTCACAATAATGCCATTGGCAGCAGCGTGGGTTGGCCCGGAGACGATCACATTAAGCAGAGTTAGACAAGCAGCATAAGGGGCCGCTGACAGGTGGGATCTGATCAAGTGAACTGAGTCACAAAACAGGAACCAGCTCAGAAAAAGGGCTGAGGGCTCCCGGGGAGAGGCAGGCAGGGGAGGGGCAAGCTAGGAGCTGGGGGCGCACACACACCACTGTATATGAAGCAGTCCACAAGGACCTCGGCTCGCAGCACTGGGAGCTCAGCAGGCACTCTGTACAACCCACATGGGAAGCGAGTCAGAGCAGATGCGCGCGCCACAGACCCTACTGTGCGCCGGACACGACACTGCCAGTCAGCCACACTCCAGAGAAATTAACAAGCTAAAGCAGCAGCTGGAGAGAAGAGGGCATTAAAATAATAAAACACTACTCATGTGTTTGCATTTCCCTTAAATAATAACATTTACTGGAAAAACTTCCACTAGATAAAACATCAGGGAGATAAGTAGCAAGCGCAAATCTTGTTACTTCGTAAGAGTCTCAAAATATGTAGTTGGAAACCCTGAGATGAATTTATAAGCACAGTAGGGCTGGTGGTTGTAGTATGAATGTAGTGTACGTAATAGTTTGTGTATTTCAGTATACTACACATAATTACATGGTATATAAGTGTCCAATATTTATTCCACTGGATTTCTCACCAACTGAAAGAGCAAACACAAACGAGGACAGATACACTCCATTCTGATGAAGAAACCGGAGCTAAAACACACGTAGGAAACCGTCAGAGCCAGAGGCTGCAGCGCACCGCTGCGCGCGCCCAGCACACCCAGGGCGGGACTCGCGGCGCGCACTCAGACGGAGGGACCGACAGAGGTCAGTGATGAAACTAACTAGAGAAACGCTCACATGCTTCTTACGTAGGAAATATGCCGCTATATACCCGTGTGACTATGGATAATGGGGATCAGGAAATGTTCCGAACAATAAAATGAGCTTCCATGGTGGCTCCGCTGGTAAAGAATCCGCCTGCAAGGCGAGAGACCTGCATTTGATCCCTGGATTGGGAAGATCCCCTGGAGAAGGGAAAGGCTACCCACTCCAGTATTCTGGCCTGGAGAATTCCATGGACTGTATAGTCCAAGAGGTCACAAACAGTCAGGCACGGCTGAGCGACTTTCACTTTCAAACAGTAAAATAATTATCAGAACTTAAAGGGGAATGTAGGCTCCTACAGAATGGCTATTAGAAGACGGGTGGGATTACTGAGCTAAACACCCATCTTTAAAAACGTTGAGAAGTCACAGGAAAACAAACCCAAGAAAATATAAGAAAGTGGAAAATAGGGGAAAATATCAGGAAAGAGAAAAGGGAGCATGGGATCCTGCAAGGCAGAGGTGCGCCCATCAGCTCAGGCAGCCCCCAGAAACACAAATGGGTGGCATCTCCTGTGCACAAGACTTGGGAACAGATGCTGCCGTCGGCTCAGGTCAACACAGTTGAAGGCGTGAGCCACCCAGAATAATTCCTGGAAAATTAAAAATATGACTCAAGAAGAACTAGAAAAGCTGAATAATCCTGTCAACACAAATCAAGTCACTGGTAAAAATTCTCCTCTAATACACATCCTGATAGCAAAGAACTTCCCTGGAGAAGTCAACTGCACCTCCAGAGAGGACGCGTCCCAACCTGGAGAGAACGAGAGGGGAAGCACCTTCCCACCATTTCATGTGGCTTAGAGTGAAAGTGAACTTGCTCAGTCGTGTCCGACTCTTTGCGACCCCATGGACTGTAACTTATCAGGCTCCTCTGTCCATGAGATTTTCTAGGCAATAGTACTGGAGGGCATTGCCATTTCCTTCTCCAGTGGATCTTCCCGACCCAGGGATCGAACCCAGGTCTCCCACATTGTAGACAGACGCTTTACCGTCTGAGCCGCCAGGGAAGTGGCTTAACCTGACCTCAAACCCCTGTCTGGGGGTCAGCACTTTCACTGCTGGGGCTCAGGTTCAATCCATGGTTGGGGAACAGACCTCGCAAGTCCTGTGGCAGAGCCAGAAAAGAAAAACAAGAATGGAATTCACCACGTTTCTTCAAAGAGACCAAGATGCAAGCATCCTATATAACACTGCCCAGACGGGTCCAGCACTGTTACAGGACTGTACCACTGAGGCAATTTCATCACAAGAATGCAAGATGACTTAACATTAGAAAAACTTACTGAATGGATGGAAAAAGAGAGTTTGGAAAAATTTAACATCCATTCACAATTTAAAAAACATTCCATGCAAACTAAGATTGTAAAGAGAACTGTTTTGAGGCATGTACCAAAGAAACAAAGAAGAAACCGCTCTTGGGAAACATCATACACAATGTTGCAAGTTGGAAAGTTCCCTTTGAGATGGGCACTAAACCGGGATGCCTCTACACCCTCACTCAGCGCTCCCAGGAGCCCCAGCCAGCTCCACAGGCGAGAAGAAACGCCGCCTAACTGAAACCATGCTGGCACACAGCAGTGTAACAACAGTGTCTGTGAGCAGATCCAAGACCCAAAACACGGCGTGCACAACTCTGAGGGGTAAAAATACAGCCCTATATCCATAGAGAATGCTGAGCGCCACAGAACTTGACTGCAGTGGTGGAGAAGACTCTTGAGAGTCCCTTGGACTGCAAGATCAAATCAGTCCTGAATACTCACTGGAAGGACTGATGCTGAAGCTGAAACTGCAACACTTTGGCACCTGATGCCAAGAGCTGACTCACTGGAAGGACCCTGATGCCTTCCCTGGCGGCTCAGACGGTTAAGCGTCTGCCTCCAATGCGGGAGACCCGGGTTCAATCCCTGGGTCGGGAAGGTCCCCAGAGAAGGAAATGGCAATCCACTCCAGCACTACTGCCTGGAGAATCCCATGGACAGAGGAGCCTGGTAGGCTACAGTCCATGGGGTCGCAAAGAGTTGGACACGACTGAGTGACCTCACTTTCTTTGATGCGGAGAAAGACTGAAGGCGGGAGGAGAAGGGGACGACAGAGGATGAGGTGGCTGGAGGGCGTAGGTCACAAACAGTCAGGCACGGCTGAGCGACTTTCACTTTCAAACAGTAAAATAATTATCAGAACTTAAAGGGGAATGTAGGCTCCTACAGAATGGCTATTAGAAGACGGGTGGGATTACTGAGCTAAACACCCATCTTTAAAAACGTTGAGAAGTCACAGGAAAACAAACCCAAGAAAATATAAGAAAGTGGAAAATAGGGGAAAATATCAGGAAAGAGAAAAGGGAGCATGGGATCCTGCAAGGCAGAGGTGCGCCCATCAGCTCAGGCAGCCCCCAGAAACACAAATGGGTGGCATCTCCTGTGCACAAGACTTGGGAACAGATGCTGCCGTCGGCTCAGGTCAACACAGTTGAAGGCGTGAGCCACCCAGAATAATTCCTGGAAAATTAAAAATATGACTCAAGAAGAACTAGAAAAGCTGAATAATCCTGTCAACACAAATCAAGTCACTGGTAAAAATTCTCCTCTAATACACATCCTGATAGCAAAGAACTTCCCTGGAGAAGTCAACTGCACCTCCAGAGAGGACGCGTCCCAACCTGGAGAGAACGAGAGGGGAAGCACCTTCCCACCATTTCATGTGGCTTAGAGTGAAAGTGAACTTGCTCAGTCGTGTCCGACTCTTTGCGACCCCATGGACTGTAACTTATCAGGCTCCTCTGTCCATGAGATTTTCTAGGCAATAGTACTGGAGGGCATTGCCATTTCCTTCTCCAGTGGATCTTCCCGACCCAGGGATCGAACCCAGGTCTCCCACATTGTAGACAGACGCTTTACCGTCTGAGCCGCCAGGGAAGTGGCTTAACCTGACCTCAAACCCCTGTCTGGGGGTCAGCACTTTCACTGCTGGGGCTCAGGTTCAATCCATGGTTGGGGAACAGACCTCGCAAGTCCTGTGGCAGAGCCAGAAAAGAAAAACAAGAATGGAATTCACCACGTTTCTTCAAAGAGACCAAGATGCAAGCATCCTATATAACACTGCCCAGACGGGTCCAGCACTGTTACAGGACTGTACCACTGAGGCAATTTCATCACAAGAATGCAAGATGACTTAACATTAGAAAAACTTACTGAATGGATGGAAAAAGAGAGTTTGGAAAAATTTAACATCCATTCACAATTTAAAAAACATTCCATGCAAACTAAGATTGTAAAGAGAACTGTTTTGAGGCATGTACCAAAGAAACAAAGAAGAAACCGCTCTTGGGAAACATCATACACAATGTTGCAAGTTGGAAAGTTCCCTTTGAGATGGGCACTAAACCGGGATGCCTCTACACCCTCACTCAGCGCTCCCAGGAGCCCCAGCCAGCTCCACAGGCGAGAAGAAACGCCGCCTAACTGAAACCATGCTGGCACACAGCAGTGTAACAACAGTGTCTGTGAGCAGATCCAAGACCCAAAACACGGCGTGCACAACTCTGAGGGGTAAAAATACAGCCCTATATCCATAGAGAATGCTGAGCGCCACAGAACTTGACTGCAGTGGTGGAGAAGACTCTTGAGAGTCCCTTGGACTGCAAGATCAAATCAGTCCTGAATACTCACTGGAAGGACTGATGCTGAAGCTGAAACTGCAACACTTTGGCACCTGATGCCAAGAGCTGACTCACTGGAAGGACCCTGATGCCTTCCCTGGCGGCTCAGACGGTTAAGCGTCTGCCTCCAATGCGGGAGACCCGGGTTCAATCCCTGGGTCGGGAAGGTCCCCAGAGAAGGAAATGGCAATCCACTCCAGCACTACTGCCTGGAGAATCCCATGGACAGAGGAGCCTGGTAGGCTACAGTCCATGGGGTCGCAAAGAGTTGGACACGACTGAGTGACCTCACTTTCTTTGATGCGGAGAAAGACTGAAGGCGGGAGGAGAAGGGGACGACAGAGGATGAGGTGGCTGGAGGGCGTCACCGACTCGATGGGCGTGAGTCTGACTGAGCTCCGGGAGCTGGTGATGGAGGGAGGCCTGGTGTGCTGCTGCCGGTGGGGTCGCAGTCGGACATGGCTGAGTGGAGCCTCCGTGGGGAGCGACAGCGTGGCCAGGACTGGAGGCACCATGAACATGAATCTTCCTCAAAGTCACTGCTGAACCCAGGTCAAGTCACAGTACAGGGGGCACTACACACGCGGCACAGGAAACGTGCGTGTGTCCGCCTGCAAGTGCAAACGAGCCAGGGAGCCAGCAGGACAGGGAGGCCGGGCCCGGGAGTGTCTGCGGGGACAGAGGCTTTCCTTATCCTCTCAGCGTCCCTGGCGGGGTCTGAATAGGAAGCAGTGACCGGAGTGGGAAGCGTTTACACCTATCAGACCAGGACTGGGTCGGTTTGAGAACAGGGCGGGAAGGGTTTGGGCTGGGGTGGTCCAGGAGGAGGAGGACCCCCAGCGGCCCCCCTGCTCGGGCTCTCCACGCTTCCTGCCGTCTCTGACTCCAGCTCATGGTGCCCAGGGAGCCGCGGGCTGCACCGGGCGGTGTGTCCTGGGGGCGGGGGGGCTGGCTGGTGGGGGGTGAGTCCTCTCTGTATCTAAGAGCCTTAAATGTGGTGCCTTCTCTTTTAGCCCTGGTGGCTCAGCTTCAGAGCCCTGGGCCCCTTTCAAGGCAGAAGCACTAGTGACCTGGGCAGAGAGCACCGGACGGCCTTCACAAGCCCCGCCCTAAACAGACGGCTGCAAGCAGCCCGCTGCACGGCGGCCCACCGCAGTCTTCTTGCCTGGAGAATACCAAGGACAGAGGGGCCCGGTGGGCTGCAGTCCAGAGAGTCGGACACGACTGAGCAACTCTCACTTTTCACTTAGAACGGGGACAGCTCTCATTTCTAACTCCAAGGGACGTCTAACGGGGCAGGGCCGTTTAAGTGGCATCTTGGGGACTTCCCTGGTGTCCCAGGGGTTAGCACTCGGTGCCTCCACTGCAGGGCCGAGGGTTCAGTCCCTGGAGGGGTAATGGAGACGCTACACGCGGTACAGCCAAGCAGACAGGGTGATGGCTTGCCCAGGCTTTTCTGTTTCTTTGAATTTCTCCGGGTGTAGATCGCCTCCCGCATACTGCCAGCCCCCCGGAGGCCCCTTCCCCAGAGTGCCAGGCCCCGTCCATCCTCGGTGCCCACCGTCACCCTTCAAAGGCTGGCGTGCCTCTGGCCCGCGCGTTCTGCCATCTGCCTGGCCCTCCCCGCTCGCTGACCCCTGGGGGGCCCAGTGGGGCAGGGGCCCGGCCTGGATCTTGATCACAGAGAAGCGTGTTGTGATTTAACTTGGCTTTCGGGCTGTACGTCCGCGAGGCCATTTTCTCCAGCCACCAGTGCAGTGCGCTTTCCAGGAGGCCCGCCGACAGGCCAGGGCCCGTCTCGGCACCTGAAGGGCAAACGCTCCACTGGCCTCACTGCTGTGGCCACCATGTCCCTGGGTTTGCAGAGTAGCCACCATCCTCCCAAGATGCTAGCGTGGGGTAAGTTTTTAGAGCAAAAACAACATTCTAGGTTCCAGAAGTTTTCCTCCTAAAATAAGCATGGATATTTATTTTGAGAACATGAATCAGGCCCATGTCCATATGTTGCTTCACCATTTGGAAGACAAACCTGAGAACCAGAACCCCAAGCGAGCAGCTGACTCCCGGGAGGGCGTGGGCTCGGCCCCTCTGGCCTGCCATGGGTTTGGGAGTCCTCCCGGCCCCGTCTCGCCCACCTGCCTGCTGAGCAGTGCGGACCGAGCCTTTCTTTTCTAAGAGCCTCTGATACACTGTTTTAGTTTCTCCCCCTAGTAACTAAGAGTCCTTAGGTGCCTCCTAGCAGAAGTTGCCCGCCCACTTCCTGCTCAGAAGGGAAGACAGGCAGGGCTGCCTCTCTCTTCAGTTCCAAGAGGAAGGAAAGGTGCTGGGACCCTTGGCCATTTTAGGAACCTCGTGCTCACTGAAACATCAAGCACCCCTGTTGTTGAGGAAGGGATGGGAAAAAACAAAGACGCAGAGGAGCCAGAACAGGGCTGGCGCTCAGCAGAGGGTGTGCAGCTGAGGGCTGGGGGTGAGGGACTCGGACGGACCAAGACTGAACAAGGCCCCATGAGGCGGGGCTGGAGGCCTCAAACCAAACTGCTCCCGGACCCGGAAAATGAGCCCAGGCGCCCTGAGCACTGCTCCGGGCGTCAGGCAGGCTGCGCAGTGGCCAAGGGCTGTGTCCACGCCTAACAGTGCCCACGGGGAACCCTGGTCCCGAGGCCTCCTGGTGTGGACACGGCCTGACTCCCGGGCCAGCGACAGGCCCTCAGCAGAGCCAGCGTCGCAGTCACCGCAGGGGTGTCGCCCAGCGCCCAACCAGGCGAACCCCCCCCTCCTCCCTGGAGCCTCGGCCTCCAGAGCTTGCTCCGCGCCCCCCTCCACGCTCTCCCCACTCTTGCAGGTTTGGCCGATCAGCCAATCTAACCCCTTCCTAAAAAGTTAAAACCAAACGACTCTGGAGTAAAGCGTCAGAGATGAGTAGAACTTCTGCTACTTCTTCATATTTGAAACTATCTTCCACTCATCAGTCTTACAGGGAGGAAGAGACACTTCGGCCGGCAAGTCCACCTCGCCTCCCCAGCCCGAGGATCCTGGCGGGCCCTGACAAAGGCGGGGAGGGATCAAAGGCGCCCCACATAAAGAGCTTTATAAAGGCACGCACTTCTACCAGGTTTTAGTTTTGGCAGGCACACCGCACCACGCTGAGTGATGGTGCGGGCACGCTGGGCAGAGCGCAGGTGGGACGGATGGGACTACCTTTGCAACTCTTGTGTAAAACACAAGAGTTGTTCCAGATAAGCCGATTTCAACTCAAGAAGACTCAAACAGATGGGTAATCAAGATCACTCAGTGCCCAGTGCTAGGTTGTTACAGCCCTGCTAAGACGGGGCTACCCTGGGCCTGGCCAAGGCTCCCCCCACGGAGAAGACACCGGGTCCCTAAGATACAAGAGGGAGGCGGCGGGAGGGGCCCAAGCTGGCCTATGTCAGACCAGAGGCCGGGGCAGGGTGGCAAAGCTCAACAACGGGAGGGGGCCAGCTGCTGCACGGGGCGGGGCTCGGCCGGCGTGTCCACCTCCGGGGAGCAGGGGCCGCGGGAACCAAAGAGCGGAGGGGCCACCTGCTCGGGGCCGCACCTGAGAGGCATCCCCGGAGGGGGAAAGAACATTCTCGGCGAAGAACAACAGGTTGAGGTGTGTGTACGCTTCCACAGAAAGAAGGCACGCAGCGGCTCAGAAAAAGCCGGAGCTGGGGCTGTGGTCCTCCTAACACGGAACGGGGCCCAGCCCCACCCAAAACGGGCCAGACCTGGGCTCGGCGGCGCCGGGGGTCGGGGCCCGGGCAGTGAGCCCCAAAGC
>SJYG01000399.1:1071623-1084906 GCA_006410535.1 Litocranius walleri | reverse complement strand
GGCCGGCGGGCGGGGCGGGGCCGGCGGGCGGGGCGGGGCGGGGCCGGCTCCGGGAGGAGCGCGGCGCGCAGGCGCAGGTTCTTCGGGGCCGGGCGCTGGGCCCCGAGGGGTCTTCAGCGGTCGGAGGTGAGCGCTGGGCGCGCTGCGTCCTCCTTTCTCCCCGGATGCTGGCACAGGTCGGCCCAGGGCACATCGGCTCACAGGCCCGGGGGCCGGCGGACGGGGCGCGAGCCGGGGGACCTGGCCGGACCCCCTCGGAGACCTCGTCCCCCGGTGGGGCCTCAGCGTCGCCTTCCTGCCCCACACCAGGCATCCTGGGAACTGCTGACCTGAGCGCCTCGCATGCAGACGTGACCCGACCGGGAGCGCCGCGCAGCCCGCCGCCGACCCGCGGCTGCACTCCGTCCTCCAGGCTCGCCCAGGGGTCACTGTGTGGGTCCCAGCGCCCTTCTTCCTAGACTGGTGTTGAATCCCATCAGCACCACCCGCATGGCTGAGGTCACAGCACAGAATCCCTTTCTATACAAAGTATTATGAAATCAACTGGGCCTTAGAAAGCATCACTGCGAACAAAGCTAGTGGAGGTGATGGAATTCCAGTTGAGCTGTTTTAAATCCTAAAAGATGATGCTGTGAAAGTGCTGCACTCAATATGCCAGCAAATTTGGAAAACTCAGCTGTGACCACAGGACTGGAAAAGGTCAGTTTTCATTCCAATCCCAAAGAAAGGCAATGCCAAAGAATGCTCAAACATCTACTTCTGCTTTATTGACTATGCCAAAGCCTTTGACTGTGTGGATCACAATAAACTGTTGAAAATTCTTCAAGAAATAGGAATACCAGACCACCTGACCTGTCTCCTCAGAAATCTGTATGCAGGTCAGGAAGCAACAGTTAGAACTGGACATGGAACAATAGACTGGTTTCAAATCAGGAAAGGGGTATATTGTCACCCTGCTTATTTAACTTATGTGCAGAGTACATCATGTGAAATGCTAGGCTGGATGAAGCACAAGCTGGAATCAAGATTATTGGGAGAAATATCAATAACCTCAGATATGCAGATGACACCACCCTTATGGCAGAAAGCGAAGAGGAACTAAAAAGCCTGTTGAGTGAAAGAGGAGAGTGAAAAAGCTGACTT
The DNA here is from genome assembly GCA_006410535.1 of Litocranius walleri. Taxonomy (NCBI): domain Eukaryota; kingdom Metazoa; phylum Chordata; class Mammalia; order Artiodactyla; family Bovidae; genus Litocranius; species Litocranius walleri. Next base: position 1,083,763 of record SJYG01000399.1, on the reverse strand, counting down.
TAAACTCAACATTAAAAAAAAAACAAGGATCATGGCATCTGGTCCCATCACTTCATGGCAAATACATGAGGAAACAATGGAAACAGTGACAGACTATTTTCTTGGGCTCCCAAATTGCTGCAGATGGTCGCTGCAGCCATGAAATGTAAAGATGCTTGCTTTTTGGAAGAAAAACAACGACAAACCTAAACAGCATATTAAAAAGCACAGATATTACTTTGCTAACAAGGGTCCGTATAGTCAAAGCTCTGGTCTTTCCAGTAGTCATGTACAGATGTGAGAGTTGGACCTTAAAGAGGGCTGAGTGCCGAAGAATTGATGCTTTCCAGTTATGCTGGAGAAGGCTCTTGAGAGCCCCTTGGACAGCAAAGAGATCCAACCAGTCCATCCTAAAGGAAATCAACCCTTAATATCCATTGGAAGGACTGATGCTGAAGCTGAAACTCCAATACTTTGTGAACATCTTGATCAAAGGAATCTTGAAAATTCACAGGAAACCCCATTGGAAATGGAAGGAGACCTGAAAAGCTTCAGTTCAGTTCAGTCGCTCAGTTGTGTCTGATTCTTTGCAACCCCATGAATCGCAGAACACCAGGCCTCCCTGTCCATCACCAACTCCTGGAGTTCACTCAGACTAACATCCATCGAGTCCGTGATGCCATCCAGCCATCTCATCCTCGGTCGTCCCCTTCTCCTCCTGCCCCCAATCCCTCCCAGCATCAGAGTCTTTTCCAATGAGTCAACTCTTTGCATGAGGTGGCCAAAGTACTGGAGTTTCAGCTTTAGCATCATTCCTTCCAAAGAAATCCCAGGGTTGATCTCCTTCAGAATGGACTGGTTGGATCTCCCTGCAGTCCAAGGGACTCTCAAGAGTCTTCTCCAACACCACAGTTCAAAGCATCAATTCTTCGGTGTTCAGCTTTCTTCACAGTCTAACTCTCACATCCATACATGATTACTGGAAAAACTATAGCCTTGACTAGATGGACCTTTGTTGGCAAAGTAATGTGTCTGCTTTTGAATATACTATCTAGGTTGGTCAAAAGTTTCCTTCTAAGGAGTAAGCGTCTTTTAATTTTATGGCTGCAGTCACCATCTGCAGTGATTTTGGAGCCCCCCAAAATAAAGTCTGACACTGTTTCCACTGTTTCCCCATCTATTTCCCATGAAGTGATGGGACCAGATGTGATGATCTTCGTTTTCTGAATGTTGAGCTTTAAGCCAAATTTTCACTCTCCTCTTTCACTTTCATCAAGAGGCTTTTTAGCTCCTCTTCACTTTTTGCCATAAGGGTGGTGTCATCTGCATATCTGAGGTTATTGATATTTCTCCCGGCAATCTTGATTCCAGCTTGTGCTTCTTCCAGCCCAGCGTTTCTCATGATGTACTCTGCATAGGTGTTAAATAAGCAGGGTGACAATATACAGCCTTGACGTACTCCTTTTCCTATTTGGAACTAGTCTGTTGTTTCATGTCCAGTTCTAACTGTTGCTTCCTGACCTGCATTTATGTTTCTCAAGAGGCAGGTTAGGTGGTCTGGTATTCCCATCTCTTTCAGAATTTTCCACAGTTTATTGTGATCCACACAAAGGCTTTAGCATAGTCAATAAAGCAGAAATAGATGTTTTTCTGGAACTCTCTTGCTTTGTCCATGATCCAGCGGATGTTGGCAATTTGATCTCTGGTTCCTCTGCCTTTTCTAAAACCAGCTTGAACATCAGGAATTTCATGGTTCATGTATTGCTGAAGCCTGGCTTGGAGAATTTTGAGCATTACTTTACTAGCATGTGAGATGAGTGCAATTGTGCGGTAGTTTGAGCATTCTTTGGCATTGCCTTTCTTTGGGATTGGAATGAAAACTGACCTTTTCCAGTCCTGTGGCCACTGCTGAGTTTTCCAAATTTGCTGGCATATTGAGTGCAGCACTTTCACAGCATCATCTTTCAAGATTTGAAACAGCTCAACTGGAATTCCATCACCTCCACTAGCTTTGTTCGTAGTGATGCTTTCTAAGGCCCACTTGACTTCACATCCCAGGATGTCTGGCTCTAGGTGAGTGATTACACCATCGTGATTATCTTAGTCTTGAAGCTCTTTTTTGTACAGTTTTCTGTGTATTCTTACCACCTCTTCTTAATATCTTCTGCTTCTGTTAGGTCCAGACCATTTCTGTCCTTTATCGAGCCCATCTTTGCATGAAATGTTCCCTTGGTATCTCTAATTTTCTTGAAGAGATCTCTAGTCTTTCCCATTCTGTTCTTTTCCTCTATTTCTCTGCATTGATCACTGAAGGCTTTCTTATCTCTTCTTGCTATTCTTTGGAACTCTGCATTCAGATGTTTATATCTTTCCTTTTCTCCTTTGCTTTTTGCCTCTCTTCTTTTCACAGCTATTTGTAAGGCCTCCCCAGGCAGCCATTTTGCCTTTTTGCATTTCTTTTCCATGGGGATGGTCTTGGTCCCTGTCTCCTGGACAATGTCACAAACCTCCATCCATAGTTCATCAGGCACTCTATCAGATCTAGTCCCTTAAATCTATTTCTCACTTCTACTGTATAATCATAAGGGATTTAATGAAAAGCTTACTATCTCACAAAAAGATGCAAGAACTGTCTTCAGAACACTTCGCGCTGGGGTCTGTGAGAAGCAGGGGCAGGCCTTCCTGATGGGAAGAGCCAACTCGGTGGAAAAGAGCCTGATGCGGGAGGGATTGGGGGTGGGAGAAGGGGACGACAGGCAGGGGAGGAGATGGCTGGAGGCATCACCGACTCGATGGACGTGAGTGCGAGTGAACTCTGGGAGCTGGTGATGGACAGGGAGGCCTGGTGCGCTGCAGTCCCTGGGGTCGCAGAGTCGGACACGACTGAGCGACTGAAGGGCAGTACAGCTGGCGGCAGCCTGGCTTGTTTCCTCGCTGAGATACGTGTCCAACAAGGCTCCCGCAGCTGAGCACATTCGCCGCCACTGCCCTGCTCCCTGCTTCCGCAGACCCCAGTGCAGAAGTGTCCTGAAGACAGTTCTCCCATCTCTTCATGAGCTAGTAGACGTTTGAGGTCTCCTTCCATTGGAAATGGAAGGAGTTTCTTGTGAATTTTCAAGATTCTGTGTCTTCAATATTAGGCTATGGGCGTTTTCACCATTGCCAGTCCTCTGTTGAAAAAAAACCCCTAATTTTGATGTGAGCCAAAGTTAATATGATTCTGTATCCTTTTTTTTTTTCGGCTACTGCAGTTGTTGTTTTTTCCCATTGTAGGTTTTTTTTAAATAGGTATTTTTACTGGCTTCTCAATATTAAATTTAACAGATATGCAGGTATGCGTGGGGGTTGGGCAGTTTCTTCCGCCCTTTCCATCCCTTGGAAAATTTAGCATCAGATCCGGTGTTGGCCTCTGCACTTTACTTCCTGGCTTCCTCCGTGAGACAGCTTTTCCTTAGGATGGAAGTGGGAGCTGTGTGCGCGCAAATCACACCAGGTCACAGCGCCCCGGCGCGCCAGCTCTGTGGCCCTTCTCCTGCAAGGGCCTCTTCCTCTGTGTGACCTGAGACACGACCCCCTTGCTGGCCACCGACCCAGCAGCTTTTGCATTTGCATGTTCTCACCTGGGGCCGCACTACAGCCCACACTTTATGGTGCAGAGTTCCTGCTCGGGGTGAAAGCCGAGGGGAGAGTCGTCCAGGACTGTGGGTGCACGTGACAGCCGAGAACCACAGCACCGGAGCGTCGAGAACGGCAGGCGCTGCCTCACTGTCTGCAGTAAAGGAGCTGATGAGACAGGGTGCCCTGGCCCGGCCCACGCGCCGGGCGGCTCTTGGGGCGCAGTCTGCACTCTTGTGCAAGGCCCTGATATTTTCCATCCGCATTTTTCTTAACCACAGCGTCCACGTGACCACGTGGGTTCCCGAGCCTGCCATCTGCCACGCCTGCGGGCCGCACCCCTGCCCGCTGTGCCCCCGGCCCTGCCTCTTGTCCTCACCACACCTGCTGCCACCGCCCCGGTGGTCCCCACACCTACCCGCCCTCAGCCCCTCCTCATGCCACACACATGGGTGGATGGGCCGCTGGGCCCCAGGGCGGTGCAGCCTCCTGGTGCCCTGGCCCTGCCGCCCCGACACCTGTGCCCATCCAGGCCCCCTTCCCGACGGCGCTCCTCCTCGCCCCGTCCTGTCCTGCTCGCAGCCCACTCCCTGTCCGCCCCCACCGCCCGCCCACATGTGCCTGCCTGTGCACACGTCCTGGCCCACAGTTATCCCCCCCATTACTATCGGCATGCGTCCCCCCAACCCTGCAGAGCGGGCGGCTCCTCCCATTCCGAGGTTCCCATCACCCCGCCCCTCTCACCAAACCTGGCTCGGGGCTCAGCCTTGTCTGAACGGACAGTCACCTTCCTGAACTCAGTCCCAGGCTCCAGCCTCCCCATCTCTGGCCCAGCGTCCCCGGCTGCCCCACCCTCCTAAGGCTAAGACGACTTACGGTCCCCTCGCCTCGCAGTCCAGGCTCACGCCCAGCTGCTCCCCTTACCCTTACCACGTGTCCTGCCCCCCCCAACCCCGGGAAGCTCAGACCTCCAGCTCCACAGACCCTCCATCAAGCTGCTGCCTCGCCCCAGCTCAACAGAAGGTGCTGCCTGTCCCAGCGCCGCCACGGGCCCCTGAGACCCGCACCTCCTCGCTCCCCACCACACGGGCCCAGGGCCCCTCTCTCGCCTGCATCACCGCCCCGACCCCGTGGCCTGAGCCCAGGCCCTGCCTCCTCAGTACTGTTCTCTGCAGACCGATGCTTTGAGAACCTCCCTCAGGTCAGCCGCCTCTGGAAGCCGCCAGGAGCGTTCTGCCTCGCGCTGACTGAAAGCCAGAGTCCCTGCAGCAGCTGACCCCGGCTCCCCAAACTTCCTGCTTCCGCCCCCGAGAGCTTGGAACCAGCCGGGCCTCGGGTCAGGATCCCTGATGCTAACTGCAGCCTGGGGTCTGCAGGACGGATGAGCCTCAGGTTTGCCAGCCTCTGGGAGTGGCCACCGTGCAAGCAGGGGCTCCGTCAGGCGGGTGTTTACAGGCTGAGCTCTGTCCCAAATGTGGGTGCGTGGAGGGGGCCTTTAGCAGAGAGTAGGTTAAGAGGGGACTTTAGTGGGTGGTTCTCACTCAGGCTGACCAGCATCCTTCACAAGGACATGAAGACACAGAGGTGATCACGGGACACGGAGGACGGTGGCCACCCGCAAGCCAAGGAGAGGCCTCAGGAGCAACCGAGCCAGCTGACACCTTGGCCTTGCGCCCCCAGCCTCCAGACTGAGAGGCTGGCCTCCGGGCCTCTGCACAGGAACCTGCTGCTGAAGCCGCCGCTCTGCAGGGCTTTGTTTGGCGAGCGCGGCAAGCAAACAGCCTGGGCTTTGGGGACAGACACCAAGAGCTGTCCTCCAAAAGGGCCCCCTGGTGCCTAAGACCCCCGGCTGGCTGGACCCAGCAGCCTGCAGGGGTCCTGGAGGCTGGCTCCGTCCGCCAGGCGAGGGATGAAGGCCCGCTGTGCTGCCTCGAGGTCTACAAGCAGCGGCTGACAGCTTCCTTGACAGTCAAGCCCGTTAGAAGTAGCTGCTGTTGGCATAGCAACCAGGAGCCATCGTGCGTCCTTTCCAGATTTAAAAAGCTCCCTGCTTCAGAACTGAGAGGAGAGAGACGTAAAAGCGGAGACGGAACAGAGTTGCCGAGGGGAGCAGTCGCCGCGGCGCCCTGTGGCCGGAGCGTGGCAGCTGCCGCGGCGCTCCCTCCCTTCTCCAGGCAGAGGGTTTGCCAGGTGAAGACCAGCCCCCACCGTGCGGGAGGGAAAGAGAAGGTGTGCTGTGACTAGCGAGGGGAGTGAATAATGGGAACTCGCATTTTGATAACAACTATATGGCCAATATGCAGAGCTGCTCAGAATCTAAACTCTCAGGCTGAGAGCTTGTTTAGAATGTTTGCTGACGTGCAGTGAGTCTGCGTGGGAGTCTGAGGCCCCCATCTGAATGCTGGACTGGGGGGAAAGACTCTTCCACCCGTCTGTCATCTCATCCCGGAGACGCCGCGTTTGAGCCGGCTCCGGGGCACCGTGGTGCGGCTGTTCCAGGGTCTATATGTTGCGCGTCAGGCCTTATCAGAGCCTTTCTTTGTGCCAGAGTCTGAGGGAGGAAGCAGCTGGGCCTGAATGAGCAAGGCATGCCGCTGCCGTGCGGGAACATCGTGGCAAGGGGACGAGAAGAGGTGGCGTGGCCCCAGGGCACTGGAGAGGGTACCCCGGAGTCCCAAGTGCAGCTGGGCATCGCCTGTTCCGGGGGTGGGGGCCTGGGGGCGGGCAGGGTGCTCGGAACGTGCGGGAGGTGGGTGAGGACACGCCGCCGCTGCCACAGACGCCGCCTCCACTTGCTGAGGTCGTTCCCTACGGACCGTCTGTTCTTACAGGTTGTGCCGACAGGGGGTGTCCCTGGCGGTCCCATGGTTCGGAGTCTGCGCTGCACGGGGGCCGGTTCGACCCCTGGTCAGGGAACTAAGATCCCACGTGCCGTGCACTGCGTGCGGCCAGACGGGAAAAAAGTCAAACCAACCGACAAACCGTGACGCTGGGCAGATGCCTCTGTCCACGTGGCTCTTCTCCCAGAATTACTGTCTGGAGCGAGAAACCCAGTCGTGGAATTCCGGAGCTGAAGCCCAGCTTCTGCCTGGCCCTGTCTCGCTGCTGGGGGTGTTCACCGACAGCCACCAGCATGGCCTCACGCTTCGCACATTTGGCGTTTATCACTTTGCTTTTGCTAAAATGAACCAAACCTGAGCAACAAATGCCCTAGGAAGCAGGGCCTGTGCAAAGCAGCCCCCATCTTCGCTTTGGCCCCACCTCCCTACTCACTAATGGCACGGGTTGCGTCCCCTCAATTAGCAGACTCAGTTCTTCGACTGCCCGTCGGCCGAGAATGAGGCGAGCTGTCTAAGAGGGTCTTTGGATGCGGTGGGAGTTCCCTTCCTGGGCCCTTATGGCGGGTGTGCCCCAGCCCCTGTGGGCTCACCCGCATGGCGGTCCTCGCGAGTCAGCGTTCACATCGCATGTGGAGATGTTTCTAACCCGCTGCTGCTGCTGCTGCGTCGCTTCAGTCGTGTCCGACTCTGTGCGACCCCATGGTCGGCAGCCCACCAGGCTCCCCCGCCCCTGAGATTCTCCAGGCAAGAACACTGGAGTGGGCTGCCATGTCCTTCTCCAGTGCGTGAAAGTGAAAAGTGAAAGTGAAGTCAGTCGTGTCCGACCCTTAGCGACCCCATGGACTGCAGCCCACCAGGCTCCTCTGTCCATGGGATTTTCCAGGCAAGAGTACTGGAGTGGGATGCCTTTGCCTTCTTCTAACCCACTAGTTTGTCCAAAATACTGGACTGAATAGTTTTTTGCAGCCATTTTTCCAGTAGTCATGTACAGATGTGAGAGTTGGATCATATAGATGGCAGAGCACCGAAGAATTTTGACGCTTTTGAACTGTGGTGTTGGAGGAGACTCTTTAGAGTCCCCTGCACTGCAAGGAGATCCAACCAGTCCATCCTAAAGGAGATCAGTCCGGGCTGTTCATTGGAGGGACTGATGCTGAAGCAGAAACGCCAATCCTTTAGCCACCTGATGCGAAGAGCTGACTCACTGGAAAAAACCCTGATGCTAGGAAAGATTGAGGGCAGGAGAAGGGGACGACAGAGGGTGAGATGGCTGGATCGCATCACCGATGCAATGGACGTGAGTTTGAGTGAACTCCGGGAGTTGGTGATGGACAGGGAGGCCTGGCGTGCTACGGTCCGTGGTGTCGCAGAGGGTCAGACGTGACTGAGCGGCTGCTAAGCCAGCTCCCTGCACTTCTGTTCCCGACTCTCGGTTTTACCATCAACATGTAAAGAGCCTGGAAGTCGCCAACTTCTCTCACAATAAGAAAAAAGCTGAATGTACTGAAACTCAGCGACGTCTCCCAGATCCATTGGAGACTGGAGGTCACAGTAGAGTGTCAAGTCCACAAAAGACAAGAGAGAATCATTGGTCACCAGCAGGAGCGGGGACTGGCAGGATGCCGGGGGCCAGCGTGAGGAACTCCGCCCATGGCAAAGGTCATGAGGAAGGAGGCTTGCATATGCAAAGGCGGGATCGAGCCTCAGGAAACCCCCTGTTCCCGAGCATCTGCCCCAAAACCAGAGTCTGTTTTGTGCTCTCATTTACACCTCTGACTTTACGGGGGGCTCTCCCCCATCACCATTTCTCTCGGAGGAGTAAACTTGCAGCTCCAGTTAATAAAAATTCCTGGGCGTGACAAGAGTGTTTCAACTTACTAACTCCTCTGAAGGTTATCTAGCCTGCCTGAACAGGTTCGTCCAGCCACATGTGATTGTTTACAGCCTCCCAACCGTGAGAGGCACGAGATGTTTTAGACTTACTAAAGGCAGATTCTTTGGGGAAGTTAGAAATTATTAGTGTAGTGGGTTGGTTAGGAATTATATTGGTGAAGAGTTTTTCACTTGTGCCAATAATTGCTGCTAATTCCCTGCCCTGTGTGGGACAAGGGTGTCTCAGGTCAAACCTCTCTGCTGACAGACTAGCTTGTGTGACAACCTCTCAATCATAAACAGCACAGAGAGTTTGGAGTATTTTGAGAGTCTTAATTATGCATAGGGCTTTTCTCATTGTTGAGTCAATGATTGACACCAGGCCTCCGTATCCTTAGGCACCTGGGAATATATTAATCAATGTATTTGGAATATAGAAAAGGAAATATAGTACTTTTTTATGTTAGCAATACTAGACTTTTTGACTTAATGAATTTTCTCTTTTGTTATAGATCACTGAACTTTGTTATAAATCAGTGTCCTTGCTATGTAAAAATGTAACTTTATCACTATCTTAAGACTAAACAGATCTTAAGAGGGATATTGGTGAAAGGATTTTCATTTGTTGGGCTGATATTTGCTGCTAAATCTCCATAGTCCCTGCCTTTATAATAAATATAACTAGCATATAGGAGAAGTAAGTATTAACTTTTAAGCATATAGGAGAAATAAGTATTAACCTTTAAGATTGATCATGTTAACCTTGGGTTAAATAAATTCCTTTCTTGATTGTAACTCACTACACCCTCACCCTATAGGAATGCAAATTTATTTGGAGGGTGGAGCCTGGTTTATGAAAAAACACTCTTGGAAAAAATAAGTTTTTTGGTTATCAGAAAGAAAGGGTTGTAAATGTCAGCTGGCCTCATGGCCAGAAGATGATGTAAAAACCCTAAGACCTTTTTTAATGTAAAGCACCTGATTTTGATAAAGGTCAGGGCTGCTCCCCCCCCCCCCCCCCCGTGACTCTGTATTCATCCCTATGTGTAACAAAAGGTATATAAGCAAACCTTAAAAAAAAAAAAAGGGATCAGTTCCTGGAAAGACTGACTCCCCCATGTTGTTCTTTCTTGCTCCCCGTTTTTCTGGCTGAATTCCCATCTGGAGCACGGGATGCTATTCCACGTAAGCCAAGTTATTCAGCCTCTTTTTCTCCACTAATATTTCCTGCTACACTGTCCGCTTCTAACCTCTCTCTATATCTGTAATTAAATATGTATTTTTCCTAGGACGCCGATTCCATCCCCACCTTCGAATCACCCTGGACCCACCTGGCTGGACCTCGGCAGCAGGACACTCAAGTGGCCCCATCGGCGGCAACACCAAAGCGTTGGAGGCCGAGTGGACTTGAGTTAAAAACTCAGGGGGACCCAGTCTAAGGCAGCCCCACACTCGCATGAGTTTTCCCTCCAAGAAGCCCACCAGGTTCTCACAGTGAAGACGGGAGCAGGACCCCCCCCCCCGTGTGTGACTAGGCAGGGGGCGTACCTCCCGTGACACCAGCTCAGATGGTCCTCCCCGAGCAGAGCCAGCAAGGAAGAGGGCTCTCTCTGAGCTCCATCAAACACAGGAAGGGCAGGCGTGACGGCGCCTCCCCAGCCTCGCGGCCTCATGACGGGGCCAAGCAGCCCAGAAGCACCGGTGAGGGTCACAGGCCCCGAGGGGATGGAGGAAACACCCGCCTCTCCTCCGCGTCTGCAGACCATCACCGCTGAAAGAGCAACAAGGCTCAGCTGTGCCCAAGGAGGAGTCTCCAGGGGAACCCAGGGGCGGCGGGGGGACAAGGCCGGACCCTGGAGAACGGCTCAGCCTCTGACAGCTGAGCAGGTGGTAAGCGGAGCCTCACCTCTAGGCTGCAGAACGTAAAAATCTCACTACAAGGTCAGTCCACCCCAGGTCCACTCCCAGATCTGCTATGCTGGCCTACAGCAAAAGACTACCTGCGTGCTGGAGAAAAGGCAAAGCACGGCCTGAAGAGCCGAGGAAGCCTTGGAACCAGCCCGAGACGTGCAGAGCTTCTGGCCCTCCGGGACTGGGGAGTCAACACACCGATGGTGCGGATGCTGTGGTCTCTAACGGAAAACGTGGACGACGCACAGGAACAGGTGAGCGTCAGAAGCAGAGGGGCGGAAACTCTAAGCGAGAATCGAAGGAAAATTCTAGGGGAGAAAAGCCCACCAGAGATGGAGCGTGAGCCCGAGGGCCTCAGTGGTAGATGGGACATCGCCAAGTGAAGTCAGTGAACCTGAAGATACGCGTCTAGAAACTTCTCAAAGTAAAACTTGAACAAAGAGGAAAAAGTGGGGGGAGAAGAAAGCAGCAGAATGTTCAAGAACTGTGAGACGGTCGTAAAAAAAGTGCAGCGTGTTCACAACGAGGATTCCAGAGGAGAAGGGGGCAGAGAAAAGGGTTCAAGCCACCACGGCTGAGGGTGCTCCAAGATCCGGCGGGAAGGAGACCGTGACCGCAGCATCTCGGATGGCGCAGGGCGGGCCAACGCCCTGGACCGTCCACACAGGCGGGCTCCACACTCAGAGAAGCAGAGGCAAAGAGGAAGTCCTGAAAGAGGCGAGCGAAGCAGACGGCCTCTTGCCGGAAGAGAAACAAGGTTAGGAATTTTAGACTTTATTTTAATAAATTAAAAACAGAATTATTTGGCTGTGCCAGGTCTTAGCTGGGGCACGTGAGGGGTCTGTTCACTGACCAGGGGTCGAACTGCCCCATGCTGGGACAGCAGTCTTTGCCCCCCAGGAGGGCCCCCAGGCATCACTTTCCGGTTGAGCAATTCTGTGGACCGAACAGTACAGAGCAGGACGCTTCTTGACGGCCTGCCGAGTGCACCTCAGGGGGCCCGCCTCGAGTGCTGGAGGGCTGCCTGCATCTGGGGGGACACTGGGCAGTGCCCCCAGGCCAACCTGCTGGCAGAGCTGCGCCGAAGCGGGGACTGCACCCCCTGCAGCCAGGCCCACAGGAGGGCATGGCCTGGTGGGGCTGGAGCAGGTGGGCAGCAAGGCTGTCTCCTCACGTGGGTGACCCCCGTGACCTGGACTCTCAGCTCCAAGGCCTCCAGAACCAGGCACATGGGTACACCTGTTACCTCGAGGCAGAAGAGAGCAGCAGGGCTCGGACAGTATGGCAGGGGGACGTGTGTGTCCCCAAGGGCCTGAGCGCCTCTGCCCCGGGGATGGGGGCTCAGACCTCATCTCCTCTCCCCCCACCTCACTGGCCACTCCCACCCTCCAGGCGCCACCCCAAGGGACGGGCGACCCGACCTCACCCAGCAGGCATCTCCGTCCTATGGCGGTCTGCTCGACTCCCCCCAGGCGCCAGGGCTGTCCGGGACCTCACCTCCCTTTGCAGCCGCTAAGCAGCCCCCAGCAGGCAGGGAGTCCTGGGAGGGGCCCGGCCCCATCTTGGGGGGCAGACAGGCGGGGATGGCATCAGCCGCCTTGTCCCCCTCCTCACTTCACCCTGTGCCGTGTGCGCCACAGTCAGTGCCTGCTGGTTGCAGGGAACGAACCTGGACCCGTCCGGAGCCGCCCGCGCCTCCTGGCCAGGGCAGGCCAGCACCGACGGTCACTTGCTGCCCTCAGACACCTGCCTGGCCCAGTGCGTAACTGCAGACACACGTCCACGGACGAGGCAGCTGCCCCCACGGTTCCTGACCAGCCGGCGCCAAGGCTGGATGCTCCGTTCTCCGTCCTGATGAGCTCATCCCAGCCGCCTCTGGACCTCCCCGAGGTCTCGACATTCCTGTGGCGGGGGGGTGGGGGG
>SJYG01000399.1:1044222-1071386 GCA_006410535.1 Litocranius walleri | reverse complement strand
GGGGGTGGGTGGCCCGGGGTGGCGGGTGTCCTGGGGCCACTTCTTCGCTCTTTCTGTGGCATCTGCTCTCCCCCTGGCCCCGAGGATAATCTCGGTTCCTCTGGGGAAGGAGTGGCAGGCTCGGCAGGAGGGAGACGGGTGGCACCTTGGGCTGCCCACCCACTTTTCTCTGCAGGCGAGCGAGCTCAGTGCACAGGACGCCTGCAAACCCCCGCAGCGTGGGCGCGTGCACGCGTGCAGCGGAGGCTTTCACAAGAACCCAGACCCCCAGCTCTTCAGCGAAGGTCTGCACGGCCTCCCTGGCCCGCGCCTAGGGGTCCCCGTGCCGGGTGCCCCTGTGCTTGTCACCTGAGTCCTCCTGCTCCCTGGGGACACCCCGTGCCCCGGCCCCGTTAGCCAGCCCCCCACGATCACAGTCTGGGAACACTCCAGCAGGGAGGTCAAGTGTTCTCTGCTTTGAGAAAGTAACAAACCTCGCTGAGGGTGGGCGGCCAGCTTAGGTGCGCCTGAGCAGCCGGTCTGCAGACTGCCCCCACCCCCAGCTCTGTCCACACAGACCCCCACCCGCCCCCAGCACCCGGGCCTGAAAGCTGTGCCCCAGGCCGTGCCCAGCCCAGCGTGTGCCTCTGTGGTCCCCCAGCGCTCCTGTGGCTGATGCCTGGCTGGCTACCCCTGGGGCTCAGTGAAAATGGGGCGCTGGCTCTTTCCAAGCCAGCAGCCACAGCAGGGAAGGGCGGGAAGCCATCCTCAGACGCAGCCCAGCCCCGGCTGAGTCGGGACAAGGCCCCCGCTTCGGGCCGGTCCGCGGGAAAGCGCCTCGACGCTGGCCGTGAGTGGAGTGTTGTGTTCAGAACTCCTCAGGCTTGCACGTTAAAAGAAATTAGGAAGCGAGATGAAGGGGAGGAGAAAACAGAAAATCACTCGCCCAGACGTCGGCGATTAAAGATGCTTCAGTCTTTAAAAACTACCTCCTTTGGCCACGCTGGGATTTCGTTGCAGCATGAGGGACCCAGTTTCCTGACCGGGGATCGAACCTGGGCCCCTGCGCCAGGAGAGCGGTCTCAGCCGCTGGACCACAGGGACGTCCCCCGATGCCTTCAACCCTGCAGCGAGGGGCTCCTGCCTGTCTTCCGCATCCACAGCACAGGGCGGCTCTCCCCGTCCACCGAGAAACAGAGCTCTGCTTCCAGGTGAGAATGACTCAATTTTCTCACCAGTTGGCTCTCCCATCCGTGAGTTTGTGGCCCCATGCAGACTTGGAAAGCACCACGGAGCTGCTGGACGCAGGTCCTCTTGGCTTTTTCCACCTCGAAGCCCCCTCCCTCTGCGGCCAGCAGGGTCTGGCTCTGACCAGGCCCTGGGCCTCTGCGAGCAGACGTGCCCATCAGCTTCAGGGCTGGGAGCAGGAGGGCCGCTGGCCCAGACCCTACCAGGGCGGTCTGCGCTCAGGGGACGGGGCTCCCCCGCTACCGCAGGCAACCCAGCCGGGCCCCAGACCCTGCCTGCCTCCCCACACCCCCACCCTGCTGGCTCTGCCGCCGTTGCACTTGGCTGCCTTGGGGGCCGTCGGCCGGCTGTCCCTCCCGGCCCCGACCCGCCCAGCTCACGGGTGCCCGCCGATGGCCTGGCCCGGCCCTGCAGGCCGGCTCCGGCACAGGCCCCGGGAACTGCCCCTCCTCAGCAGGCGGGCGCCTCACTGGGACAGACATCGCGGGAGCCACCACCCCGTCCAGGGGATGACAGTGTCCGCCCCCATGGCATTAGTCTGGACACGGCCCTCCTGACTGGCCCGGGCTGCCCCTCCACCTGGGACCCTCCGCGGTCACAGTCAGCCCTGGACACGCCCGTTCTGACTCAACAGAGGGGCCCGGGCCAGCCAAGCAGCGGCGCCGCTGCTGGACTCCGGTGGGGAGGGTGGGGTCGTCAGGCTCCCGTGTCCACCCAGCGCAGGGCCACCTGACCGCCTCCTGAAGGACGAGGACGACAGCGCGGCGTGTCCACCTCTGCAGGAACAGCGGTGCCTCACACGCCCGCCAGACACGCCCGTGGGTCCGGTCGGCTCGCCCAGAGGCGAGGTTTCCTCCCAGACGAACGAAAGGCAGGTCTGCTCAGCAGACAGCGCGGTGAGGCTCGCAGCAGAGGAAGGCCTGCCTCTCGCTCGGAGGCCCCTTGAGCGGGCAGGCGCCGTCCCAGACCCCAGGCCCGCCGCTGCCCTCAGGCCACTGTGCGACGCCCTGCAGGGCCCAGAGCTGACGGCCCACAGTCCCACTCGGGCTCTGCTCTGGAGAGAGGCGGCCGCTGATGCCGAAGCAGATGCGGGGAGAGGCGGGGCCGGGCGTCGTTCCCCACGGCCAGAGGTCCGCGGGTCCGCCGACGCTAAGCCCCGGGGCCTTCGGGGCTCCGGCCGGCACCCACTGCCACAGCCAGGAGCAGTCAGATGGGCAAGGGCTGGGCGGCGCCCCAGCTTCACGTGGGGATCCCAGGCAACCAAGCATGCGCGGTGCTACTTCTGCTAACACGGACACGATTTAATGATTCTAATTTTTTTGTTTTGCTTTTTTAAAGTCAGGTGCCATAAACATTCAAATAATCCATCTTTTAGAAAGTACGTTTACAGCATCAAAAGAATTAAGATGAAATATAAACCTTTCTACTTACAATTTTTATACAGATTAACCAAATCACAAATACCACAAATAAAGGTTAAGTTGTAACAATATCATGAATAAACATTCAGATTCTTAATAAAATCTTCCTTTAACATTTGTTTTTAACTTACCATTATACTAAGTAATCTATGCAGGATTTGGGGGTACAACACCAAGAAGGCACCAACAGTACGAAGCAGATGGGAAGCAGGCTTGGGCCTTTCTTGACTGCTCTACGCGGAGACGCGCGCTCCAGGGTGCCGGTGTGCCTGGAGCAGCCCCGGTTTCCCGTCTCTGACCTGCGGTGCCACGTGGCCACTGTGCGGGAGGCCCTGGGTTCCCCCTGCTGGACACGCCTCTCGTTTGTGCTAAGAGGGTCACTTCAAACACCAGCACAATTTTAAAGCACAAATGCTTTAAAACATATAAGCAGAAGGACTGCTCAGATTTTCAAAACCACCACATCTACAAAAATATTTCCCTTAAAAACTTGGGATTGTCCAAAACATTGACTTACAAATATAAAAGTATCATGGAAGGGCCTAAAGCATGTGTGCGTATGCACGTGTGCTAACATACCGTCACGTACTGTAGAAAAGTTAGCAATTTAAAACCGTATCAACACGTAAGCGACCGAAGGTCGGTCTCCTCTGCACCACCTGCACGTCACTGGCACACACGCGCCGCAGGCTATGCCCGTCTGGCTCGGGGACAGGCCAACCCCGGGCCCCACACGCGGCCGCAGCAGCAACCACGAGGACATGCCGCCACGGGCGCGAGGCCTTCCGCCCTCTCCCTCGCAGGCCCCTGCTGCCTTGTCAGGTGTTTTCTCTCATACTCACTGAAGGGACTGGAATGTTTCAACAGGAATTTTTTGCTTACATTTTAGACACCAAGAGAGCCACCGGCCCGAGCTGACGAGCAGGGAGCGGCCACGGCGGCGGTCAGGGCCACCAGCGTGGGTCCACGTGACCCAACGCGCACATTTCGAGACGCAGGCAGACCCACAGGGTGGGCCTCACGCACCGCAGCTGGCACTCTTCATGGGCGCCTTGTGTAGACAGCTGCCCGGCCCGCTGAGCCAAGCTTGCCTGACAGTGAAAGGCTACAGGGACTCCCGCACAGGGTTAACCCTGCCCACCAGACCCACAGACAGTGAGGGGCGGGCGGGGACGCCCCCAGCCCCCGTAAGCAAGGCTGGGGCTGTCTGGTTACCGCACTGCAGGGTCCCCTCCTAACACTACTGTGGAATGTTAGTAGTAAGCACAGAGAAATCAGGCCGATATCCCGCCAGCGCTCCTTTTGAAGGGTTCCCGGGACAGCAACGCTCTCGAAGCCCGGCGGGCCTCCACTGGACAGCTCTGTGCATGGAGGCGAAGCCACGACTGTCAGGGCCGACACCCAGATGTGGTTCTGGTCTGAGAGGGGAGTCCAGCACCCGCTCTGGCCTGAGGGTGCGAGCCCTTCCTGGCGCTTGACTGGGACAGAGGCCACCCTCTAGAAAGAACTAGAGAACCCAACTTGTGACTTCTGGGCTGCGTCATCAGAGTCTGAGAGAACACCGCAGACCTGTGATCTGAGGAGAGGAGCATGTCGGAACTGATGCTCTGCTGTGTGGAGGAAAAAACCCCTCCACACGCTGTCTACACGGCCCTACACACACCCGGGTGTTCGGGCAGCGCCCAGCAGGGAGGGGCCCGCCGGGCTTCCTGGTCTAAGCACAGCCTGAACCTGACTGCTGGTTCGGACCCCACGATCCAGAGGAAATCGACACCGAATCTTAACGTGAGCACAGACAGATGACGCCCGTTTATTTTCAGGAACGACAAGCGCATCTCCGTTCGTGTTAGCAGGCAGTCTTTATATAACCCACTCTCCACTGCTGTCAGAAACCAAACAAGAAAGAAAGGACAGCTGAGAAATGAGAAGCTGAGAACCGAAGGGCTTTTCCTAAGTGATCTGTGGAGAGCATTTCCCGTGGAACACAACTCAGAGGTAACAACAGTTTCGCTCCGACCGCAGGCGCATGGCACTTGGACTCATCTCCGCACAGAAGCTGTAACAGTCATGCGAGGGGACAGTGGTGGCTGGACAGGCAGAGTGCTGCGCAGAGCTCGGGGGCAGGAGGCTGCGCCACGCGGCGGGGAAGCCGGCGCAAGGGCCGGGGGGCGGGCGGGCTTCTGCGGGCGCCCCACGTGTGAGCGGGCCCTGGCACAGGGCAGCGCTCGGCCAAGGCTCACCAGGCTTTAGCACACACTGTCACACCAGAGGTGGAGGATGAACTCGAGATGCTGACATGCTGCTGGAGGAAAGGAAGTCTACAACAGACGCTCCCGAAAGACACAGTGTGCCCCCCCACCCCCCGCGCCCCTTACCCGGCCCCGGGGGGCGCCTCTGCTGGCGTGAGTCCTGCACGCAGGAAGGGCGCGTCCTGCAAGTGCTGCGGCCCCGAAGGGGCAGGTGAGCTGCCGACGCGGCCTCCTCCTCCCACCTAGAGAAGAGGCAGCGCTCCACACGCCAGGCGCACAGTGTACACCTGGCGCCCGCGAAGGACCAGCGTGGCGTGAGGCGGCGGGAGTGCAAAGGGGGCTGTCGCTGCCGCGAGACGCCCAGGAGACGCGATCGGCAGGGCGCCGGGGCAGGACTCAGGAGGGGAGGGGCCGCTGCATCTCTCAGAGCAGAAGGCGGCTAGTGACTGGAGCAAGGTGGACGGGAGGGGCCCTGAGGGACGCACAGCCGCAGGCCACCGGAGGCGACGCACGCGTGGCCAGGACGGCACCCTGGCCGGAAGGAGTTCTTGGAAAGCACAGAAGCCACAACTACCAGGAGCCGCCCCTCCGACGGCTCAGAGGAGTCAGGTGGACACGCAGACGGGCTGGGGACAGGCGGGTCAGGAGCTGCAAGGGAGCCACGGGGTCTGCGTGCCGTCCTCGGGCCCATGTCCTGTGGGGAGACAGACAGATAGATCCTCCGTGAGCCACGGCTGTGCTGCGGGGAAACAGCAGCGGCGGGAGGACAGAAAAGCGTGAAAGCAGAGAGCACTGCTGCAGCAAAGGCCAGCTTCCCAGAGCGGCCCATGGGCGGGCTCGCCTCCGGCCCCGGGGCGCCCGCCCTCAGACAGCCCCGAGACCTGCCCGGCACCCCACCCCGTAGCCGGGCCAGCACCACGCTCCCGGACGCCCTTCTTTGGCCACAACTGACGGCACTTGGTGGGATCTGCTTCCCAACCAGCAGTGGAAGCAGCGGCCCTACACCTGAGGTGTGGCCCACGGGGAAGGCCCCTGAGGTCTCCCGTTCCCCTTTGGTCCCTGTCTATCTTTGGCTGTGCCAGTCTCTGCTGTGGCACGCAGGCTGCTCCAGCTGCGGTGTGCCGTTTGGTAAGCAGTGGTCCACCCTGGGACGCATGTGTCTTGTAAACGCCCGTTTAGGTGGACACTGTTGCCCCTCTTCTCAGCACGCCCGCCCCCACTCTGGACAGGCAGGTGGGCCAGAATCACCACCCGGGCACAGCCAGCGCTGCCTTAAATGCCCCAGTTTCTCTGCCCAAGTATGACCAGCACAGCCACAGGCTGGCCGGAAGGTGAGGCTGGCAGGCTGGACTAGAAGGGTAGGAAGGGGCCCTGCCACCCCGAGCTCCGACGGCTCACCAGGCCTCTGGGAGGTCCCAGCACCCCTCTAACGTCCTGTCTCACTTGAGGAAATCACACTCCAGGTCAAACCCACAGCCCTTGCCGACAGACCCACAGTCTCCCTGGGAGCAGAAGGGCTTGGGGTTCGCCACCCTGCCCCAGGACCATCTCAGGGGAGGGGCACGAAGAAGTCATGCGGAAGCCCCTGCCCGGCCCTCCGATGTCCAAGCCGGCCTGTCCCAAGCATTTCCCAGAAGAGGCCTCAACCTTGTCCTAATTCTTGGCGACACACTCACTTCTAGAGTTCTGAGAAGCCGCACGCTCTCCCCTTCCATAGATTCTCTAAAAGTGAGATCAGGGTTTCCTCTTTTAAGCAATTAAAAAAACCTAACCATCACTGCTGTATGGCTCCGCACACCTCGGGCTGCAAAGCTTCCTTACTAAAACCCCTCTTTAATGACATTTGATAACACCCTGTCTTCTTCGCCAGGACTTATTATTATATGGTTAAAGCTCCAGGTACCTGACAAATTTAAGATCGGTATCCCGGCTGGAATCTAGCAGTCTCTTCAAAAATGAGTTCTTTGAGCTTTTCCTTGGGCAAGTCATCCAATTCCATGTCAAACTTGAAGGGTGCTTCGGCGACGGGCTTGAAAATAAAGCAGAACTTTGAGACGAGGGTGGCCGTAGTGGAGGCCTCTCGCTGTCCAGGCTCTGGGCTCCTGCCGGCAGCACCGGCCCCTTTGGGGGGGGGGGGGGGTGTGCCCTGCGTGCCCAGGACCGACAGCAGGCAGCGCCCCCGCATGGCACTGGGGTGTGGGCAGGCGCTGCGCTGGGTGGGAAGGGCTGTGGCTGGCTGCCCAGGACGTCCAGAGCCAAAGCCCCAAAGCTCATACCAGCGCGTCTATCTAAGCACACGGCAGCGCCTGTCTATGAAGAAGCCTCACAGTGAGCAGAAGCCTCAAGGACGATGAAAACTGTGGCAAACGGCCATATTTATGTTAAACAGAACGAACCCCGCTTTTTCTAAATTTAGATACAAAAATGTAAGAACGAGATGGGAATATTTCAAAATTTTAATGACGGTATCTGTGTGGCCAGGCTGCAAAGTGATGTTTCTTGTATCTTCTGGTGTTTTTTAAGTATCCCCTCTCTATATATAACTAGAAAGTCAGCACTGCCTCTGCGTCAAAGATCCTCCTCACACGCTCAGTGCTGCTGCTACCAGGCAGCCCAGACCTCACCCCTGCCATCCTCGCACCAGGCCTTAAGGGGTAGGAGAGCACACACTCCAAACTCAGCTCTGGCCTGAGAAGGGGGAGGAGGGAGCTCGCAGCTGCTCTCCCTGCGGGAGGGCTCCGCCCTGCTGATGCCCTGGCACCCAGGGCAGCGGGAGCCTGGGTCTCTCACCCTCCGCTGCTGCCCTCTTACCACAGGGAGGCGGCCTCCACGGCGCCTGGGGGAGCTGAAGGATCCGTGCGCGCTGCCCCTCCACCCAGGCAGCCCCTGCTGGACTCTCACCTCGTCGCTGGGGTCGTAGTACTGCTCCAGGTAAGGATGGGCCAGAGCCTGCTCCACCTCGATCCTCTTGTGAGGGTTGAACGTCAACATTTTGTCCAGTAAATCCAGAGCTACAGAGAGAAAGGTTTTGCAGAGGTGATAAGCCGAGGGAGCAGGCACTGCCCAGGCCAGGCACTTCCTGTTTAAGTCGAGGCCCACAAGCCGGGGAGCTGAAGGGCCGTGCGCGCAGGGGACCTGCTCCACCCAAGCGTCTGGCGGCAGAGGCCACACCCAGGAAGGCGGCGCGCTCTGCAGAGGCTGCACAGGGAGCCAGGACTCAGGCCCAAGTCTGCCCACAAAACCTGGCCCCACCCCACAGGGTCGCAAGCGGAGGCTACGCGTGTACTGCGCTCAGGCCAGCCCCGCAGGGTCGCGAGCGGAGGCTGTGCATATTACTGCTCGAAGGTCACTCTGGCTGGGGTCACTTCCTGCCCGTGGCTTCAGCCTCCTCCTCCCAGTTCCGGCTGACAGGCCTGAGTGAAGCGCAGGCCCCTGCCAACACGTTCCCTGCTGGAGACAGCGGGTACATGGTGTGCCCACGTGCACTGGGCTCTGCCCCCATGAGTCACCTCTGAGGCCTGCCACCCCTACCCACCTTCAACGAGGAGTCCATTCAAGTAGTAAACGGCGTTGGATGTGATGAGAAACTCCACACATCACAGGACATTTTTCATGTCCATAAAGTGAAGTGTGAAAAACAGCAGGATCTTTTCAAAGTCCACATAATGGATTTCTACCAACAGTACATTTTCCAACTAGCGACAGGGAAACATGGGACGGCCTGCTGGGCCCCAGGGCCCCCAGGGCCTGCCCCCCGCCCCTCCCCACAGCGGCCATCTGCCTCAGGACTCGCGACCCTCGTCTGCAGTGGTCAGAGCCCCCAGCACTGCCTTTAACCCCCACCTCCTGCTGCTGCTAAGAGGGACGCACTCCAGGCGACCGGCATTCCTAAATCAGACTTCGCGGTCCTTCAAGTTCAATCCTAGGCAACAACTTCAAAGGAAAAGAGCTTTCCTCTTTTCTTTGCTACTAGAGAAAGGCCTGGTCTCCAGCCTGCTCCACCTGAGCCGTGCACAGGGACAGGAGGCTGGGGGAGGCGAGCCGCAGGCAGGCACACGTGTCGCTGGGCGCAGAGGCCACTGGCCCTCAAAGGCCAACGCTCCTCTGAGGCCAGATGGCATCCCGCCGCGACCTTGCCCACGCTGCCCCCTAACTCTGGGGAGCACAGCTCTGTGGCTCCACCGTCCGCCCCACGGTTCACTCTCCCGCCAGGCCCCAGGGCATCGTGCCCGGCTGGCGCTCGCGCTGAGCCTCCTTACCCACCAGGCGGGATTCTGACTCAGAACAGGGCTGCCGCCTGTCCTGTGCATCCTCAGCTCCAAGTCCCGAGCAGGGCCAGAGGAGGAGGCCGCCTGTGCAGGCTGCACCACTACGGCTGCGCTTCTCAGACTCTGGGCTCAGAGCCCTGCTGCCGAGGCCCCCAGGAGTCAGCTGCCACCAAGGGCTTCACCCCGCAGGCCCTGGGGAGGGCTTTGGGGCCCCAGGGCTGAGACCCGCGGGGCCCGGGCCAGTCCTGCTCTGTCCTGGGCACGCGCCTCCTGCTCACGAGGGCGGGTCAGGCCCTCCCCTCGGCTGCACACACGCCTCAGCACATCCTGCTGGGAAACCAGGCTCCCCAGGGTGGCCTCCCTGGACATCCCTCCAGCGGGCCCACACGCATCCTTCTGGGAAAAAGGACACTCTCTCCTTCCAAGGCCGACCCTGCCTGCTGTGTCCTGGCCCCCACTCCCCAGGGTCTTTTCTGGCTCCCTCAGCCCTCTGAGTGGCCACCGGGCCCTGAAGTGGAGGCCTCCTCCTCCACAGGCTCCAAGGCCCTGCCCCCTGCACTGCCCAGGGAGAACTCCCGTCCACCCCCCGGGAGCCCCTGTCTTCACCCCCGGCCTCCTCTAGGACCTCAGCTGCCGTCTGCTAAACGCTCCTGACCCGAGTCAGCTCAGCACCCACTGCACAAAAGACGGGGCAGAGAGGACGCTGCTTACGGCACCACTGAGAACACGCGTCACACATGCTTACAGGGCAGCGAGGAAGTTTCCACGCTGTTCCAACAGCAGGCTATCCGACGAATGAAGACAGATTTCTCACAAGAACTGCATTTTTTTAAAGTTCACAAAACAGGGGACTTCGCTGCTGGTGAAGACTTCGAGCTTTCACTGCAGGACTGGAGTCTGACTCCCAGCTGGGGAACGAAGATCCCATGGGCGGCTCTTATAGGGGAAGCAGGGACAGAGGCTTGGCCGCAGCGGGCGCTCTCAGGACACAGGCCAGTGTGAGCCTGGCGCTGCTGGAGGCCACCGTGTCTCGATGAGAAGCGAAGCTGGCCAACAGGAGAGGCGGGAGAGGAGGGCACTGCTGCACCCCAAGGCCAGGTGGCCGAGCCCAGAGTCCAGGGCCTGCTGGTCCCCGGGCTGGTGAAGCCCTCTGGGCTGAGGCCAGTCAGGGGCTCCCGTGAAGGGCAGAGGAGGCCTCGGAGCCGGCCCTCCAGTCTGAGGACTCCCCACACCCACAGGCCGTCCCACCGCTTGTCCCTGACACGTCTGTAGAACCTTCCTGTGCATCTTCTTTCACACAGCTGAGACCACGCTATGTGCGACAGACACTGTGTTACCTCCTCAGAGCTCTGCTCATTCATGTTTCCCCTTACTACGAACACTTTGTAAAAATCACGCTTAGGGGCCGTATTCCCGACTCTCCCATGAGGTGGGTGAAACGTGCCCCATCCTGAGTTACGGAAAATGTGCAATGGTTAGGTCAGTGACTGCCCCAAGTCACAGGCCCGGGTGCCCAGCCTGCCCCTGGAGCCAGCCCAGAGCCCAGGGCCGGGCAGGAGCGTGCGGCTGTCAGCCCAGAGCCCAGGGGCGCTGGGAAGGCCACGCCGGGTCCCCTCTACTCTACGCTCTTCTGTGATCCAACCTACCGGCCTTTCCTTTCGTCTTCTTGGCGTATTTGTTTTGAAAGCTCAGGAAGATATTTCTCCCCCATGTAGAGATCAGAAAAACACTGAGTACTCTAAATATCATTAGTTTCTAACAGTATGACTTTTAGAAAAGTGTTCGATCATCAATTGTTTTACAATTCACTTTGATGTGTGAATAGTGATTTAATCTGATTTTCTTTCAGATAGCTATTCGACTAGCCCCGTACCATCTGCTGAAGAATCATCTCTTCCCCTTCACCACAGTGACTTTGGAGAGAATCCCAAGCTAGGTTCCTCTGAAGGAAAATCTATATTACTACTGGTTCAAGGCACTCAGCAGCCAGAAACTTTTGACAAATATGAAAAAAAATTCAACCTCACTCTTAATTAAAGAAAAACAAATTAAAATGCCATTTTCCCATTTGGTTGGCAAACCCACAAGTTCAGTATCCAGAGCTGCTGGAACAAATGTGACAAAGCTGCAGACCTGCCCCCCAGCCTCCAGGGCACCCCCGCGGCAGCAACGCAGACGGACGGCCCTCAGCCTCCAGGGCACCCCCGTGGCAGCGACGCAGACCTGCCCCTCAGCCTCCAGGGCACCCCCGCGGCAGCGACGCAGACGGACGGCCCTCAGCCTCCAGGGCACCCCCGCGGCAGCGACGCAGACGGACGGCCCTCAGCCTCCAGGGCACCCCCGCGGCAGCGACGCAGACGGACGGCCCTCAGCCTCCAGGGCACCCCCGCGGCAGCGACGCAGACGGACGGCCCTCAGCCTCCAGGGCACCCCCGCGGCAGCGACGCAGACGGACGGCCCTCAGCCTCCAGGGCACCCCCGCGGCAGCGACGCAGACGGACGGCCCTCAGCCTCCAGGGCACCCCCGCGGCAGCGACGCAGACGGACGGCCCTCAGCCTCCAGGGCACCCCCGCGGCAGCGACGCAGACGGACGGCCCTCAGCCTCCAGGGCACCCCCGCGGCAGCGACGCAGACGGACGGCCCTCAGCCTCCAGGGCACCCCCGCGGCAGCGACGCAGACGGACGGCCCTCAGCCTCCAGGGCACCCCCGCGGCAGCGACGCAGACGGACGGCCCTCAGCCTCCAGGGCACCCCCGCGGCAGCGACGCAGACGGACGGCCCTCAGCCTCCAGGGCACCCCCGCGGCAGCGACGCAGACGGACGGCCCTCAGCCTCCAGGGCACCCCCGCGGCAGCGACGCAGACGGACGGCCCTCAGCCTCCAGGGCACCCCCGCGGCAGCGACGCAGACGGACGGCCCTCAGCCTCCAGGGCACCCCCGCGGCAGCGACGCAGACGGACGGCCCTCAGCCTCCAGGGCACCCCCGCGGCAGCGACGCAGACGGACGGCCCTCAGCCTCCAGGGCACCCCCGCGGCAGCGACGCAGACGGACGGCCCTCAGCCTCCAGGGCACCCCCGCGGCAGCGATGCAGACGGACGGCCCTCAGCCTCCAGAGTGTCAGCTGTGTGGAGAGGAAGACCCTCCCACGGCCGTGACCACACAGGCATCACCAAACCATGATGACCTTTCAAGGTCCACACCTCATATAATAAATCACATCAAGGTTGGTTTCCTGTTTTTAAGAGGCTTCACCTTCCCTTCTCTGTGAACCACTATTAACGAGACAAATCCAGACGACGAGCTCCCCGCAAGCAGGCTCTTACTCTGCTTTACTGCTGTTGCATGTCCAGGGCCTTAGAACAGACACCCATCTGTTTCCTAAGTGGACACCCTCGTCTCCGCATGCCGCAGCAGGAGAGCAGATGCAAGCTGCCGCAGGCCAGCTGGCCCTCGCCCCTTTGCAGCTCCTCCAGCTGCGGGAAAAGGGCTGGCGTGAGGCATGCTCTGGCCAGCAGGCTGTGGCAGAGGCCCTGCTCTCTCAGCCCCGCAGCCCCTGCTCTGCTGCTTTTGGGGCACTGCTGCAGGCACGAATGCCCTGTCTGGCCCACTGCAGGACGAAGGCCAGCAGACCCGCCCGGCCCGTGGGCTCAGCAGCCCCCAGCTGTCAGGCCTGGGCGAGGGGGGCGACTGACCACAAACAGGCACGATGCAGCTTTGGGGAACAATGGAAATGCTCTGCACCCCAACTGGGGTGAAGTTACAGGACTGCAGACATTTGTTAAAATTCAAAGGCTCGCACAACTGAAAAGGGTGAGTTTTATTCTATGTAAATTGTTCTACGATAAACCTGACTTTAAAAATTATCCAACAACAAGATGATTCTAAAGACATGCACTTAATCCAGGTTAAGAAGTACCAAAGAAACCAACATGTGGAAAGCTAGACATCACCTCCAGCCCCCAGCGCACGGCCGCGGCAGCTCCCTAAGAGGGGAAAGCAGTGAAGAGCGAGCACCCACCAGGGCCGTGTTACGGTGCAGCAGCTGCAGCCCCGGGACCCAGAGCGCTCAGGACCCAGACGGAGCTCACCTACCTTTGGAGTCAGCATTCGGGAACAGCCTGTTCCACGGCACCTTATTTTTGTGCGGAAGAGAGAGCAGATAGTTTCTAGCTTTTAAATTTATTATACAATTTAGGTCTTCCTGCGACGGGGATCCAAGAATACCTATCGGATAAAATAATCTGCTGTCAGTTATCAAGACCGAGGAAACCCAACTACGTGTGGCCAGCAGTCAGGGAACGGGCCCCGGGCGCTCACCGTCTTCTCACCACCTCCCAGCGCTGGGCTTTCTCACCGAGTCTCAACAGAGGACGAACAGGGACAGCTCATGCCTACGGCAGGTCCCAGAGCTGCAGAACTCGTCCCCACCCCACCTCATGAAGGGCTCTGGCGTGAACGTGGGCCCCAGACGCTGAGGACCTTACCCAGAATGTGGTTCAGCTGGTCGAGGTAATGCTTCCCGGGGAAGATGGGCCTGTTGGAGAGCATCTCTGCTAGGATGCAGCCCACGGACCAGATGTCGATGGACTTGGTGTAGCCCTGCAGGGGAGAAGGGGGAGAGTGACCCCTGCCGCCCTGTGGCAACGGGCACTGCCTGCTCTGTAATTCAGAGGCCAGTGGCCACAGCATGCAGAGACAATCACAGCCAGCTTTCTTAGAAGACAACAAAACCAAGACGGCTTGACTTCATTCCCCTCTTCAAAGCAGATTCATTTATTAAGTTAGAATTCCTGTAGTAGACCTCATTTTTTTTATCAAACGATTTGTGAGAAAGAATTAGAATCCCTACAAGCTGAAGCCGGGAAAACGAGAAAGCAGTGAGCAGCCGCTGATTACTCTCAGACATCTGTGGGCCAATCACTCATTTGGAAACTTGGAAGTCACTGAACAGGGCTGCTGCTCCATTTCCAGAATCTCTCTCTTCATCCTGAAAACCATTAGAGGCAGAGCAGGAACCACCTGTGATCTCTGCCGAGAACAGAAAACCACCGGTGTGCAGGCCCCGTCCTGGTTGCTCCTTCTTTTTCTGTTCATTCTTCAGGAATAGCTTCTCTTTTAAAGGAATTTGGTGAAAAGACATGGAAGGATTACCATGCAACAGCGACAGAAAGACGTCCCCGTGCCGCGCAGAGCTCTGTGGAGAGTGCTTGGGCGCAGCGACGAGCAGGAGGAGAAGCGTGCAGAGCCACGACAGGGAGAGGACATGTGAGGCTGCGGAAGTGCAGCCAAGTGCTTCTTGAAAATCAAATACTTCATGATCAGATCTACACCTCTGATAAAGTGGGCTGAATTTCAAAATAAATCTTTCCAACAAGAACTGGAGGCTTCGGGGTCTCTCCCTCGAACGTCCTAGTTGTTATTAACACACTGCCTACCGATCCTGCTACTCTAACTGACAGCCTAACCCACAATCAGGCAGAGACCGACTGCCCTCAGGCAGCGCCTGAGCCGCTGCTAGGGACGTGCAGACCGGAGCAGTCAGGGGCGGCTCAGGCTCCAGTGACTCACAGACTCTTGCGCACGGAGAGAGAACGAGGAAGCAGAGGCCAAGGGCGCAGAGCGGCAAGGGGGCGCCCGCCTCTCACACGACCGCGGCGTCCTGTCCCCTCGCCACTCACTCTCTCGCACGCGCGGGAGCTCTCCTGGCGTGCCACACGTGAAATGAGACAGGAGCGAGCCCTGCTCTCCCGATGCTGGGCGCTACAGACCTCACACGGCTGTGGCTGTCACCAAGAGCCACCAGGCCATGGTTTCACGTCGATGGGGCAGGCCCCCGTCCCCCGCTGGGTTCCCGGCTTCAGGCCAAGACTCTTCTTCACTAACTCAGACCAAAACCGCAGAGTTGAGACGGAAGGCAGCGCCAGGTGAGAAGACAGCATGCTCAAATCAAGCCAAATGCTGGACAGACTGGCAAACGTGAGACCACCACTCTCCTCACTAAAATGCTTTTGTTGTGGTAGACAGCAGTTAAAAAATGAGAAATACCTAATTCACGTTAACTTTTATTTAAAAATATGTTTAAAAATTAACACATTAAATATTTCTCCGTTTTAACTTTCGTATAGCAAATATTGACAGATAAAACCCACATAAACAGAACCTACTTAGGCTCTTGGATAAACATTTAGACGCTGAAGGGGTCTGGAGCACAGGGCATTTGAGAACTCTTGCCTTTCCCATCCCTGCCCTGTTTCTGCAAGTTAAAAATGCTATCAGGAGAAATGTCACAAATACACAGAGCACTCGAGATGGCCAAAGCTGGGACGGTGAGTACTTAAAAAAAAAAAAGAGG
Source organism: Litocranius walleri (assembly GCA_006410535.1). NCBI lineage: Eukaryota > Metazoa > Chordata > Mammalia > Artiodactyla > Bovidae > Litocranius > Litocranius walleri. The sequence goes on along the minus strand of SJYG01000399.1, from coordinate 1,055,867 downwards.
AAGATAATGGACAGCAAACAAACAAAAGCCTCACAGCCACCATGAGTCCACAATAATGTTTCAAAACAAAGATGGGGTCAGACGAGGAGAGAGAAAAACAGGCGATCGCTCCTTCACGGATGGATGCCAGCTCATCTCTGTAATTTAGAGAGCCGGGCTCTGCAACTCCAGTAGGAGCACCGGCAGACACCGCGGGGACAGGCTTCCAGAAGAGGAGCCCCAGATAGCCCCTGAGGGGCCTGTGCAGCGGAGCCTGACCTGGGGCCCTCAGGAGGAGCCCGCCCCGAGAGGCAGGGAGAGTTCGGGCGGGCGTGCACCGCCTCCGCGCTCCACAACCGACCCGGGCCGTGGGGGAGCGGGCGCCGGCCCCACACAGGCACAGCACAGGAGCCGCACACGCTGTGAAGACACAACTGGGCCAGCGCCAGACAAGGCCGCCGTCACGGGCGCGCAAAGGGCTCAGGATGCCTGCAGGGAGAGGGTTCCAGGCGGGCCGTGAGAGGCACAGCTCCTCAAGTGAGTCCAGTAGGAGTCCACGGGGGAAGTAAGAGAGAGCGGGGAGACCGGCAGGCAGAAGGCATCACGCCGGTGAGGCCAAGAGTACACGGGGTTCCCCCGACCCCATCTCCTGTGGGCGCACTGGAGGAGAGGACGCCAGACACACGGCTGGGAGGGGCCTCGGCCTGGAGGAGCCATGGATAAGAGGGCCCAAACCCAGCTTCTGCTACAGTTAACGCACAAGAGCAGTGGGCCCCTGGAGACGGCGAGAGGCCCGCCGCGCTCGTGGGCGCCCCGGCACGGAGCGACTCTCACGTGGCCATCCACAGCAGGAGCCTGCCCTGCGGCGCCGTCTGCCGCCCGGAATTAGCAGAGAATCAACACAGCGTTTTCTTCTGTGAGACACGTTACTCCAAATTCTTCTTCACGATGGAATTTACTCTAATGGAATTTTACTTCTACAGCTGACTAAACTCATGTATGACACTAAAACTAACTACCTGCTTTAAACAAATTCCATTTCCTCCCCAAAGCAACCTAATGCGTGGCCCTAGTCCTTCAAGTATCAAGGCTGGAGGAAGAGAACCCAGCCCACGGGCCGCGCACTTCACTCACTGCCACCGACCCCTCAGGACGACTTCTGGCTCCGACGCCTGAACGTGGCCCAGCAACCACGCACACAGCTGTCCTCACACACGTCACAGCAGAGGGGACAGAGCTCTGGACTCTCAGCCTTGTGACGCGAGACTCAGGATGAGTGAGAGATGTCAGGCGCGCCGGCCGCAGGTCAGACACCGCTCGCATGGGCCGTGCTGAGACTCTCGAGGCCCCACGGCTGCCCCCGCTGCGGCTGCCGCGCGCCCGACCACTCTCCACTCGGCCCTGCTCCACAGGCTCTCTGGTGGTTTCCTGTGAGCAAAGACCCTGCTGGCAGTGCGCTTCTGACTTGGAGGCAGGACCACAATGTCATTTAGAAAGAGGGCAGCTCCTATTTTTTCCACACCAATGTTTTCTTCCAATTTTATTGCAATTTTGTTGAAGAGGCTTCTTCATTATCAGGTGGGTCTGACTTTTACAGGAGAGCCCTGGTCCGCGTTCACAGACCACAGTCCATGCACAGAGCCCAGCGGACAGGAAGAAGCTGCCCGGGTGGAGGGCTGCCCAGGGCGCGGGAGGTAGGCGGCCGATGACGGGAGCGCGCCCCGCGGCTCTGTAAGCCAGCACCACCCCAGCCAGGGCCGGGACGCCAGCGCTGAAGGGAGACAAGACGACACCTTGGGGCTGGCCAGACAGGCCCAGCCTCGGCCCAGGCTGACTGCAACTCACACCCTAAGTTCTCTGGCCTCCTGGATTTCTTCTGATGTAAACCTGGCCCTTACCTTGGAGTTCAGCATGATCTCTGGAGCCCGGTACCAGCGTGTGGCCACGTACTCGGTCAGGAACCCTGTGTGGTCGTGGTCCGGATCTGCAACGCGGGCCAGGCCGAAGTCACAGATCTAGGGGAAAGCAAGGCAGGACAGCTTCTGAGGGTTAGGGTCAGGGTCGCCAGCAGCAGAGCCGCAGACACCGGCGGGGCACCAGCAGTGACGGCGGCAGCAAGCGCCACCCTCCTCGGGCAGCAGAGCCGAGAGGCGGCGGCGCACACCTGCCCTTACCTGCTCCTCACGACCACGAGAGGGCAGCCGCCGCGCGTCAGGAAGGAGCAGGCTGGAGGGTCTCACCCAGAACACATCCTCAGTGGCATGCAGCCTCTACTTACCTGCTCACCCACAGCAATCCTGCTTAGGCCACTTGATAGACAGCTCTGCACAGAGAATAAGGCCACTCAAACCAGCCCCCAGCGAGCGCTGGATAGGTCAATGCTGGGACCAACTTCTCCTGCAGGGCCCCTCTCCACACGCAACCTCCCCCGCCCGTTCTGCCCACCTCCTTCCCCTCCTGCAGTCTGACCCACTCCCAAAGCTGTACAAGACGCTCCACATACTGAAGACGGATCCTTACCAAGAAAAATCCAGCTTCTAATTTCTCCTGACTCACGCAAGCTGGCCCTGACCACGCAACGGTTGGGCTACTCCAGATCACAACGTGCAAGCAGAGTGACCGGAGCGCACCTGGCCCCAGACCACTGCAGGGCCTTTTAATCCCTAGCTCCTGGGGAACCAATCCGAGAGACAGAGACAGAGACAGAGAGAGACAGAGAGAGACAGAGAGAGAGAGAGAGAGAGAGAGACAGAGAGAGAGAGAGAGAGAGAGAGAGAGAGAGAGAGAGAGAGAGAGAGAGGCTGACAGACAGGAATCCAGCAGGAGGCAGCCTGGAAGACAGGCATCGTTTTGGAGGCTGACTGCTTTAATTTGGCTGAAAAGTGACAAGGGTCTGAGCTCAGTCCATAAAAGCAGAGATACGGAGGCAGGGGTGCTCAGAAGGTTTGATGGACACCAGCCTCTGCAGAGACTCCACAGCTGGAGGTCGCGACAACTTAAAAGGACCCTGGAGGCTCCGCCTACCTCCTCAGGGCTTGGGACCGTGGAGGCTGGCACCACCCACAGCATCTCTGACCCCCGGCCCTGCCACTCCCTCGATGTGCCCTCAAAAGTTCTGTATCCATGCCGCCCAGTTCCTGTCTTCTGAGCCCATCAGCGCATCTTCAGGAGGAGCAAATGCCACGCCTGCTCCGCGGCTCTTCCAGGGCCGTGCTCTGGGCACTTCAGACAGGGCCGCATAGTTGCTGAGGTGTCTTAAAGCCCCCTTGGCCTCCAGCACCAGCCTCACCTCCACAGCCAGACAGCTTGCTGAGGCCGCCACACCCTGGACAGCCGCAGGCTGACGGACTGTCTGAATCTCTGCAATGCGCCAGCGCCGCACACCACCGTTGGGCACCCTCGGCTCTCGCGGCGCGGCCAGGTCCAGACACGAGTCACAGCTCTCTGGTCAGCAGAACCCCGGGTGAAGAGCCCGCATACAGGCCCCCGGATCAGTGGGCTCAGTCCTGTGGCTGACATCTCCACCCTCCTCCAAGAGCGGAAACAGAAGCAGGAGCCGCACTCGGGGAGGCAGACAGGACCTCACACCTCTACAGAGACGGCCCACGTGGTGAGCAGCCTAAAGACAGCCGTGGGAGGGGGCTCCGCTGAAGAAAGCCACGCCAACGCAACCCTGACCCCCACACTGGCCACAGCTCTGGGGCTGAGCTCGTATCAAGAGGGCAGGATTTATCTTCCCTCCTCTGGAAGCTGGGCACGCCTTTCTAACTGCCTGAACCAAGAGAACATACTGGAAGTGATGCCGTGTGACTTCTGAGGTGAGATCATAAAATGCGATGTGGCTTCCACCTGGGGAGCTAGGAGCCTCTGGCCGTGCTGTGGTGATACCAGGTCACATGGGCGACCCGTGGCCACGCCGTGGCAGCGACCACCAGGCCTGCGGGCAATGATCTGAGCCTCCAGGGCCACATCTCCCAGCTGCGGTCCAGAGCAGTCACCAGCCGCGGCCCCCCCAACCCCCCAACCACTGCCTGGCCAAACTTCTGACCTCGGAAACTACACATTCAAACATGACTACTGCTGTTTCAGGCTATGACATCCTGGGGGGTTGAGAGACGCTCCAGCCTGGGTGGGGGGGGAAGTAAACAGGCATCCTCGTGGGGAGGCGGCAAGAGCCCCCAGGGGAGCCGGCGTCTTGAGTAGAGGGCCCAGGAACGCGCTGCGCCAGCCAGCTGCGGTGCTGGGAGCTGCGAAACGGTGGCCTCTCTCACTCTATCATCCCTTGTGCGCTCATCAGCTGGCATCTCTTTAAGGGAGCACAGTCACTCATCAACTGGGGCTCCGCGGCCACCTTGAGGCCCGGACCCCACTGGGAAGACGGGAAATGTTTCCTCCTTCCCTGAGCTACCAGTTTTCAGAACAGTGAGCTAGCTTAAGGAAAACCACGTTTTCCTATTGGTACCCTGCACTCATAGTAGTTAGAAATTATTGGCTGCAGTTTAACAAATCAAGGGGTGCGTGCAGGGAGCCTTCACGGTCTCCCACAGGAAGCTGAGGCGACGTTCCTGAAGCTCCATCAGCACCGCAGCTCTGAAAGCCGGCACAGCATTAACCAAAAAGCTGCCAAGGCTGCAAAAAGGTTCACCACAGCCCCATACAGAGGAAGGCAGACCGCCAGGACACGGCACAAGAAAGAGGAACGACCTAGTCAAGTGTCCCGCCACTCCTACCTGGCGACCTCTGGGGCTGAGTAAATTGAGATTCTCCCAGAACAAAAGCCCCGAAGATATTTCATTTGCTATCTTTTGAATCTTCCTTAAGGCCCACCCAGAAGCATATATGCTATGACCCTAGCAGCCTGAGGCTCCCCCTGGGGCTGCTGGATGGAGGCTCAGTGAGCAAAGACCCGGGACAAACACTGCTGGAGACGACATACCCCTGGAAGCTTCACTAAAAACACGCTGCCAGCACAATCTCCAAATAGGGTCCACAACCCTCGCTTTTCTGTGACCCTAAGAAATAAACGGGATGCCTGCAGGGGAGGTTCCAGGAGGGCTGTGAGAGGCCAGTGTGTACTGGGTCTCAAGGCTGCGCACCAAGCATGAAGCATGTTTATGGAAGCCAAAAAGGGAAGCTGACTGCTGTTGGCCTTGACTATACCAGAGTCAAAAGCTAAAGGTCTAAGATACTTAAAAGAGCTGACATCCTGAGGGCTCAAGAGTAAAAAATCCTAACACAGAAGTCAATGGAAAAAGTGACCTAATTACCTGCTTGAAAATTCAAAAAAGAACCTAAATAACAAGACATGAGTAAGGTCCCCAGTTACAAACTTTCTAGGCCTGAGGCTGTGGGACGGCATCAAGACCACCCCAAGGTCTCAGCTCAGAGCCCACCCCGCTCCCCGGGTCCCTGCCCTGCCTGTGGGACACGCCCCCACGGCAAGCCCGTGATTGGGTGACATGCAGGCTGCATTGCTGACCGGAGTGAGACTCTCTGAGTACACGTGCCCACGGGATGATGCATACCCCAGACAGACATTTTTCAACGAGGGTCAATCGTACTGCTCTAAGTGTCTAAAACATCCTACTGTGTTTCTGAGTCTGTGTTAAATTGGGTTTCGAAAACAAAGCCTAGACGGTGCAGATGGCCGATAACACAGAATCAGCGTGGGCGCACATCCCGGTGAGCAGGGAACAAAATCGCCTGAGGCAGAGACAAGCCCACCAGCAGGGACGAGACAGCAAAGCAGTATGCTTCTGTGCTTCCTCTTCTCAAGGATGGGCGTTTTCAAGCAAAAGTCAACTTCTCCCATAAATATTACAAACTTAAAATATTAAGAATAGCTCTCCAAAACCAAACAAAAGCAATCTGCCATAACAGGACTGTGGTGGTAAGAAAGAGAAAGAAAACAAAGCAGTAGGAGACGTCAAAATAATCACTATAATTTCCAAGAAAACCACTAAGAGCTGACCAGGTCTGGCTGCTCCTAAGAGCACCCTCACCCTTCAGGCCACCCTGACTCATGTGCCCAGACCCACGGACAGTGATCTGGTGGCCACACCCCAGGTGGGAAGGGCATGAGGTTAACTGAGAAGGATATTAAGAGGTGACAGAGTCCACCCCAGCCGTGTTTGATACAGGAAGCTGTCCCCTACCACGTCTCAGAGGCTGTCTGCTACACAGCTGTAAACACCCGAGACAGCAGACAAGCTAAGCATCTGAAGACAGTGCCACTGACAGTTCCGGAAGATTCTCCATGCAGGACAGGCCCCGGTGCTGCCCCTTCTGTCTGCAGCCCCCTGCGCCCAGCACGGCCACTCACCAACTGCAGGGCTGGCATGCTAGGAGGGACAGTACGAGGCCACCTCCTTCCTGACATGTTGTGGCCCCAGCCACAGCTGGCAGCCTCCTCCTCTGGGCCTGGAAGAGCTCTTCTCAGAGCCTCCGCCACCACGGACGGCACCACAAGCACTCACTCCACCTCCGTGACGCACGAGCGACACGCCTCTCCTGCCAGGGCCACCCCATCCTGACAGCACAGCTCGGCAGTAGGTCTGGAAACCAGGAAGAGGGAGGCCTCTAGAGCAGCTCCTTCTTAACACCATTCTGGGTCTCCTGAATTTCTACACGCATTTCAGGATCAGCCTGTCTGTTTCTGCAAAAACAGGCACCTGGGGCTTTGACAGGGACTGCATGGAGTCTGTGGATCACAGTGGGGAACACTGAGTCTTCCGACCCATGAACCATGAACTGTCCTCTCACGCGTCCAGGCCCTCGCAGACTCACACGTGCTTCCACTGGACTCTACATTCCCTTCATTGTATCTGAGCCATCTGCAGACCTCCCTCCTTGTTTACTTCTGCCACACAGTAATGACTAGCCCTCTTTACTTGCATTTCTTTTTGCCATAAAAATGCTTTAAAGTATTTCTGGTGTTAATATGAATAACAATAAAAACAAACATGCCCCAGTAAAACGAGTTTTTTCAACTGCTACACCCTGCTACTGCTAAGTCACTTCAGTCGTGTCCGACTCTGTGTGACCCCATAGAGAGCAGCCCACCAGGCTCCCCCGTCCCTGGGATTCTCCAGGCAAGAACACGGGAGTGGGCTGCCATTTCCTTCTCCAATGCATGAAAGAGAAGAGTGAAAGTGAAGTTGCTCAGTCGTGCCCGACTCAGCGACCCCGTGGACTGCAGCCCCCCAGGCTCCTCCATCCCTGGGATTCTCCAGGCAAGGGTGCTGGAGTGGGTGCCATTGCCTTCTCCCTGCTACACCCTAGGTGAGAGCAGCGTGGGCCGACCTTGAGATCGCAGGTGGTGTTGAGCAGCAGATTGGAAGGCTTGAGGTCCCGGTGCAGCACGTTGGCTGAGTGGATATACTTTAGCCCTCTGAGGATCTGGTAGAGGAAGTAGCAGATGTGGTCGTTGCTGAGGTGTTGCGTCTTCAAGAGCTTGTAGAGGTCTGTCTCCATGAGGTCCTGTACTATATATCTGTTTGGAAACGTCAAGGTAACTCACCAAAATAGCTGGTTATACTCAGCAAAACACTGAAAACAAAAGGAACGCCAACAACCCACTATTCATCCGGAGGCCCAGGAGGGACAAGAGAAGCTGGGAGGGCTGGTGCCCTCAGTGGAGCGGGCCTGAAGCTGTGGCCTCCTCCTCAGCTCCTGTGAGGCGGCAAGTCACACACCCGCCTGGCGCGCGCAGATGCCCAGCGGAGACCTGGCTTAACGCAGGACATGGGCTTGAGTCCTGCTCCCTGGGCGGCCCGCCACCAACAGGAGCCTCTGGCGTCGCTGAGGGGCGGGCAGCACTGGGCACTTTCTCCTCTGGCCCAGCATCAACTCCTAATTTCATTAGGCTTTGACCTGCCTTCCTGTCCCCCTCCTTCCCCACAAGTTCCAGCCATAAAACTTCCAGAAACACAGGCTGAGAACACACTCGCTCCTAAATTCAGCCCTCAGTCTACCTGTCCGGCTCTGCAGTTCAGGCTGAGACTCAATACATCAGACAGGTGAAGCTGCGCCATGAAGGGGCCTGCGGGCTGCGCCCTCCAGCTGCCCGGACCAACCGCCGCCCTCAGCTTCTAGAAGCTCAGGCGCAGCTGACTTCGTTCCCACGAAAAATAAACCATAAAAGCTGCCCGCGTCTAACCTGCGTGCTTTCATTAGTGTTTGGGTTTTTTTTAAACTCATGTCTCTGCACATAGAAGAGTGAAAGTGAAGTTGCTCAGTCGTGCCCGACTCAGCGACCCCGTGGACTGCAGCCCCCCAGGCTCCTCCATCCCTGGGATTCTCCAGGCAAGGGTGCTGGAGTGGGTGCCATTGCCTTCTCCCTGCTACACCCTAGGTGAGAGCAGCGTGGGCCGACCTTGAGATCGCAGGTGGTGTTGAGCAGCAGATTGGAAGGCTTGAGGTCCCGGTGCAGCACGTTGGCTGAGTGGATATACTTTAGCCCTCTGAGGATCTGGTAGAGGAAGTAGCAGATGTGGTCGTTGCTGAGGTGTTGCGTCTTCAAGAGCTTGTAGAGGTCTGTCTCCATGAGGTCCTGTACTATATATCTGTTTGGAAACGTCAAGGTAACTCACCAAAATAGCTGGTTATACTCAGCAAAACACTGAAAACAAAAGGAACGCCAACAACCCACTATTCATCCGGAGGCCCAGGAGGGACAAGAGAAGCTGGGAGGGCTGGTGCCCTCAGTGGAGCGGGCCTGAAGCTGTGGCCTCCTCCTCAGCTCCTGTGAGGCGGCAAGTCACACACCCGCCTGGCGCGCGCAGATGCCCAGCGGAGACCTGGCTTAACGCAGGACATGGGCTTGAGTCCTGCTCCCTGGGCGGCCCGCCACCAACAGGAGCCTCTGGCGTCGCTGAGGGGCGGGCAGCACTGGGCACTTTCTCCTCTGGCCCAGCATCAACTCCTAATTTCATTAGGCTTTGACCTGCCTTCCTGTCCCCCTCCTTCCCCACAAGTTCCAGCCATAAAACTTCCAGAAACACAGGCTGAGAACACACTCGCTCCTAAATTCAGCCCTCAGTCTACCTGTCCGGCTCTGCAGTTCAGGCTGAGACTCAATACATCAGACAGGTGAAGCTGCGCCATGAAGGGGCCTGCGGGCTGCGCCCTCCAGCTGCCCGGACCAACCGCCGCCCTCAGCTTCTAGAAGCTCAGGCGCAGCTGACTTCGTTCCCACGAAAAATAAACCATAAAAGCTGCCCGCGTCTAACCTGCGTGCTTTCATTAGTGTTTGGGTTTTTTTTAAACTCATGTCTCTGCACATTTTACACACCTTCTACAGATTCACACTAGCGGGGACAGAGTTTAGGATGTAAAGGAAACACGACTGGAAAACGTGTCATCTGAGAGAGATGTGATTTTTGAGGCAACAGGCAGAGCAGGACACCAGGCAGCTGGGAAGGCACTGCACTCAGGATCGCAGAGCTCAGAGCAGGGCGGGCGACTGCGAGCCCGGCCTCCCTGGGCGGCGGCCGGGGCGGGGCGTGGGCGGGGCTCCCGGCGGAGGGGCGTGGGCACCTGGGGCGTGGGCACCTGGGGGCAGAGGCGGGCCCCTCAGCACAGCCACGCCTCCAGTCCTGGGGCCTCATCCAGAGCGTCCAGAGTTCTAAACGCCGGCCTCAGTCAGCACACAGCCTCAGAGCTCAGCTGGCCCTGAGGATCAGAAGGGCTAGCCGCTCAGTTTTAAAGATGAGATAACTGGACCCAGATGTAAAATGCTGCTCAGATCAGGACAGTAGGGACGTGAGCAGTGCCGTGCAGGGCCCCCTCTTCCACAGTCCACGGCTCTTTCCTTTTCACCGTCATAACCAACCATACCTTAGGCGGGAAAAACATGACTGGTTAAGGTGTTCACCAAAATTTTCCACAACTGCACTTACCGAAAGGAAATCTTTACTGAAAGTGACAGAGAAAAGTTGGATTTGCCAAAGATACTGAGAACAGCTAACGACAACTGGAAAACTGAACTGGAGAAATGTCGATGATGCAAGCAGAGCACAGCTTCCCCTTCCACAAGCTGCATCCCTCTCCCTCCCCGAAAGCAGGACGTGCCCAGGTGCGTGGCTCCAGCAGGAGACGAGCGGCGCCTGGAAAGGATACACGTCTTTCATCTGCTCGATGGCCGGCGCGCGGATGATGTCGTTGATCCCAATGATGTTCTCGTGTCTGAAGCGCAGCAAGATCTTTATCTCCCTCAGCGTTCTCTGGCAGTACGTCTGGTGCTCAAAGGGGCTGATTTTCTTGATGGCGACTCGGACTTTGTTGACATTATCATAAGCAGAGCTAAGAAAAGAAAGAGGGGGTGAGGGGAGACCGCATTAACAACAGGCCCCAGGACACTCTGGCAGAAAGAATGAGGTGGTGAAGGAGTAAAGCGCCCGTCACTCTGGGCAGAGGCCTGCTCTGTGCACAGGAAGACAGCGTGCTGTCCACAGAGAGGCCCTCACGGGGGCAAGCGCACACCAGGCCTCAGGACGAGCAGAGGGACCGGCCTGCCAACCGTGCGGACACCCATGTGACTGACGGCCCAGGAGCACGGGCGTGTGACACGGGCACGCCCGACCCCACCGTCCCTGACAGCAACTGCACCTGGGGAGAGCCATCACGGCTGCCTCCAAAACAGCTTCCCACAGTTGCACCAGACTCTACCGACTCAGCAGCAACGCTCCACTGACCCTCAAGCACGTCTTCATCCCAAGCAAAATGGGCCCAGGAGGGCAACCCAGACACAGTGCAGAGCACACGGAATGCAATCACGCTCCTGTAGTAGCTCGTAATGGACTATCATCTGAACAGACGCCGAGCCACTCTCCTGTACACCCCAAACTACAACTGTACTTCAAAGGGGGGCGGGGGGCAGGAGGGTGCAGTGACTGGGAGCAACAGCGTCTCACTTGCAAAATGACACTATTTCCTTCTCTCCACCCCCCAAGAAACCTGATCAAGACGCTTGGCTGTGCTGAGCTCAGTCGTGTCTGACCCTCTGCGACCCCATGGACTGTAGCCCACCAGGCTCCGCTGTCCATGGGATTCTCCAGGCAAGAAGACTGGAGTGGGTCGCCATGCCCTCCTCCAGGGGATCTTCCAGACCCAGGAGTCAAACCCAGGTCTCCCATGTCGCAGACAGATTCCATACCGTTTGGGTCATCTTATAACAAAATCTAAAAAGTATTGTTCAAAAACTCTCTCACACACACAAAGAGGCAAAAAAAGAAAAAAGGAAAACACCTCTCACAGTCTTAACATGGGGCCCAGTTCTTTCCAAGGTGTCCTGAAGGTCTGACTCAGCAGAATCCCAAGCAGAAGCCACAATGAACACATCTTCGAGCCCCTTACTGCACGCCTTTCACATTGTTCTGACTGAAGAAGCATGTGAAACTTTTTAAAATTATACTTCAAAAATTATTCTTAAGTGGGAAAAAAATCACAGGAGAAATCCTAGAAAACTGCTGGCATATCCTTTAAAGAAGAAAGCACAATTATTTTGAAATTCCTCACCAGTACAAAAATATTTGAGATATAAAGAGTACTTCTTAGAAAGAGGTGCAAAAATACCTTTAACCTCACGACCACCTGATAGAACAGCCCTAAAATTGGAACTAGGTATGCTACTTAAAACAGTCGCCGCAACCCCCCCACCCCCACCC
>SJYG01000399.1:1008789-1044072 GCA_006410535.1 Litocranius walleri | reverse complement strand
CACCCCCACCCCCACCGCCGCCCTGGCCCCGGAGTGAAGGAGGACGCTTCTCTCCAGCACCCGTTACACTGACAGGACAGGCAAAGATCACAACCGCTCCTGTGCCCTGAGGGGCTCCAGCCCCCGGCGAGCACCCAGTGTCTTACACTAATGTGGCCTCAAGCCCCAGATGAATTCTCTCCTGAGACCCAAAGTGGTGGGGAAGCAGAGGTCACAGCCAGAGGTGAGCACACTCAATTCTTAAAACGGTGGATTCCTACTACTCAGCAGTAAAAGGGAAACTACTGGTAATATAATGCAGATGAAGCGCAAAATAATTATGCTGAGTGAAGCCAGACCAAAAGAAAAGTGCCCCCTCACATAAAATGCAAACTCGGGACAGAAAGCAGGGCTGCTGGAGGAGGAGGCATGACACGATGGACATGGAAGCCAGGTAACTCCTGGAGGCCCTCAATATCCATTATCGAAAAGCTCTGATAGCTTAAGGGGTGCATAGTATGTCAAAACTTCAAGTGTCCACTAAAAGTACACACTGACATACTGATTACCAACGACCTCTTAAGACACTGATTTTTAAAAAGAGCCAGGGGCTCCGAATGCTCCATCGATCCCGGGGCCAGGGCGCAATTCCAGAGCTGCCTGTGGCAGGAAGGGCGGGAGTGGAAGCCCGCAGGGCCCTAGAGGAGGTCATCTAACACGTGGGAGAAACGGGAACCAGCGTGAGCCGAGGACCAGCAAGTCTGCTGCAGCAAGCTCATCTCCTGGCAGGGCCACAACCACAAGAGGAGCGGCCCAGAGCGCGGTGGGGCCCGGCCACACTCGCCAGGCACTCCCCACTTCCGAGGCTCCGAGTCAGCACCGGGCAGAGCCAAACTGTGGTCCTCCTCTTTAGACGGTGGCAGATCCGGGAGGGAGGGAGACAGGCATGCACGCCTTCATCACTTCTGAAGCCTGAGAAAAAGCCGCGCAGATTAGGCCCAAACTGAGGGCACTGAAGAGAGGACCAAAAGACGAGGCCTGCAGGGACCCTGTTCTGAAGGGTGAGCAGGCGCTCAAAGGGGAGCAAGGGCCCAGAGAAGGCGAGAGACGCCACATGGAGGGGAGACAGCGGGAAGGCCGCCCCCACCCACCCGGCCCCGCAGCCGGCGGGCGCACGAAAGCCCGGGGAACACGCCACCAGGAGCCCCCAGAATGCCCGGGGCCCCTGAAGCAGCGCGCGGACGCCCTCTGGGGTGTTCACCACAAGGGCGGGACACAGCAGCAGCTCACGGCAGGGGGTGGGCGCAGAGCCCCGATTGGCAGAGGAGAGGGCTCTGCTGGGGCCCGTTCTCAGGGGCTGCTGATGCCCCGCTCGGAAAAGCCCAAGAGTCTATAACTTGAATCTGATCTTCCAGGTCTTCATGAAAGTCTGTCTGCCTCAGGAAGAAGGGAGAGTGTATTTCATGTCTCGTGCGTGCTGAGTCGCTTTTAAGTTGTGTCCAACTCTGTGCGACCCTGTGGACCACAGCCTGCCAGGCTCCTCCAGGCAAGAATACTGGAGAGGGCTGCCATGCTCCATTTGTTTTCTTGACCCAGGCCTTGGAAAGAAAACAAAAGGATGGCTGGGGGAGACAGTGGTCTTGTACTTTCTGGCATGTTAAAGGTCTGAGGAGGACTGCAGGGGATTCAGATGGAGGAAAAGAGAGGCTCTGCTCCCAGCAGCAGTGAGGAGGTGGAGGCTGGGAGTAAGCCACAGGAGCGTTTAACAAGCACAGAGGGGAGCACTGCTGAACAGAAGCGAGGTCCAAGGACAGAGCTCAAGAGCAGACAGAGGAGCAGGAACTGGCCAGAGCATGAGGAGGCACCTGTGAACACCAGGAGGGAGTGCCATTTCAGAAGCCAGGAGGCCCAAGCAGAAGCGCGCGAGGAAGACGAGAGCTGGAAGCCATCTGCCGACTCTGCAATCGGTGGACGGGTGGGCCCTGGGTGGCGGCTGGTGGGTGGGAGTGGGGACGGCGTGCAAACACGCAGGTGGCCATCTTTAAAGAAGGCGAGGAGGAGGAGAGTGGCCGGCAAATCCAAGGCAACAACTGGAAGGTGCAGTGGCCAGGGAGCAGTGGAGGGGTCAGAGGCTGGGGGGCCAGGCAGGGTGGAGAGGAGGCTCCCCGAACTAGGCAGGGCTGAGGAGGCAGCGTGCATTCAGGCAAAGCTGCAGGGCCCTCCCTGCAGGGACCTGGGGCTACAGAGCGGGGCGCGTGTGTGACTTCCACCGCAGGAAGTCACAGGGATTTTAAGGGAGACAACACTGGTGTCTGCTGTGAAGCTCCCTCAGGAGGCAGACTGCTGAAAGGGCAGGATACGCGGGCAGGAGCTCTCTCGCCAACCTGAGCCGTGATGAGGCCACTGCTCTGCAGAAAGCAGGGCCTATGCCACCAGCCCCACATCACCTAGCTTGGTGAAGCATCAGCCGCACCCGACTCTGTGACCCCGTGGCTGCGGCCCGCCAGGCCCCTCTGTCCATGGGCTTCTCCAGGGAGAACCTGGGTGGCCACTCCCTCCTCCAGCAGATCTTCCTAACCCAGGGATCTAACCGGGGGCTCCTCCACTCAGGTGGGCCTGTACTCTGAGTCCCTGGGAAGCTCTAGCTTGGTTCTGGTTCAAATGCTCTCCATTTAAGCAGACTCAACTCCTCAAGGGCAGAAGCACACGTCCTAAATTGCGTATGCCATCTTCCGAGGAGCTAGAACCAAATTCTCGGGAAACCAACAGTGGAGGAGCAGAGACTAAGCTCCCCAACACAAGAACCTGGAGCAGGTGTCCACATCCTCCCCTGGGGCCCTCACCTGTGGGCGGGCAGGCTGCACCCCGCGACTCGCTCCAAAGCACAGATGGTGGCACGGGAGGGGCAGCCAGTCACTCTGCAGTGGAGCAGCCTGGCAGATCCCACCCCCACTGAGTGGTCAGTGACTCCACCAATGACACCCTGTGGACGCCTCTGGTAGGACAAGAAAGGCAGCTCATCTCTGTGGTGCTCCTTCCCAAGCCTGTCATCCCAGTCTAACAGTGAGAAGAACATCTGCAAACCCAGCATGAGGGCTAGTCCACAAAATGACTCGACAAGTCATGGAAAAAAAAAAAAAAAAACAGTCACAGAGACACAAGGCAGACATACAACCAAATGCACGTCGTATCCTGGATTGCATCTTGGAACAGAACAAGGAAATCAGTGGAAACGCAAATTCCAAATAAAACCCGGAATTCCATTATACCAGTGTTGGCTTTGATAAGCACATTAGTCACATACGATGCTGATGAGGGGAAACTAGGCAGGAGCTTGCGGGAGCCCCCAGCACTATCTGCAACTTTTCTGTAAATCGAAAATTATCCCCACATAAAAGTTTGTCTGAAAAAGGTCTTCCATTTAATAATACTTCCAAAATTGATGAAATAAAATATGGACTTAATTTAATAAGCAGAAGGAAACAATCATTTCACAGTTAGCTACTTTAACCTCTCATAAAAATAAATGCCCAATGGAACAAAAATATTCCTAAAAGGGTAACTGAAAATTCTACCTAAATGACCTGTAAGTTATATTCTACTTCAGTCATTGGACAAATATTTACTAAATACCCCAAGTAGCCTAATTGTTCATGCAGGTTGAAATAACAGAACATCATCCCTCCTGCCTTCTTCCCTTTGAGCATCCTTAAGAATAGGGATGATATTTGAAGATATTTACTGCAAAACTGCCTAAAAGAACAAACCGCATTGCCAAACATAAGGTTTGATAACACACTGCGGAATATCGATAAGCCCCTGCGCAGCCATCAGACCAAGCATGAAGGCTGCACTAGCTAAAAGTGAGATCCAGAATGAGACCGCAGACTGCAGCTTAGAGACGTCTATCTAGAAGAGCCGACTTGCAAAACAAGCGTGGATGACAGAGCCATGAGTGACTTCAGACTTAAACTGTATTTTGTCTTACTACCTCTGTCTATTCTACTGGGAGGAAAAAAACAATCGATGTGGTGTAGGTAATGTAAGATGAGGCAGCCTGACGGGAGAGCCCTGAGTTCGTTCAGATGCGTCCCGACAGGGCTTGCTTCTGGCTACCATCAATGAACAGAGGCTGGTCTGCTCTCTTAACTCAAAGGCAAGAGAGACAGGGCTTATGGAGCAATGGTCTGCACACACCCGGCAGCAGGCCGCACGGGCAGCGAGGCGAGTGCTGTGACGGCCCCACTGTGCAGCCCCGAGCGTCCAGGCTGCGGTGCAGAGAAGGGCAGTCTCCTCAAGACGAAGCAGAATTCGAGATCTGAAGTGCCCACGTGGGCCAGAATTTGTGAAGCAGAGCACAGGGGAGGAGAACAGCAGAAGGCTGAGGGGGCTTCCCGCGACCGTCCGGCTCGGGACCGACCACAGCTCGCGCACACTCCCACTCCAAGGCCACGGAAGGAGCCAGAGAGGAGCAGACGGGCTAAGCCACACGGAGTGAGAGTGGGGACAGCTCCCATCCTGCCGCCGCGCAGCAAGCCCAGTCCTCAGAGAGGCGGTGACTCAGTCCACGGGCTAAATTAGCATTTGACTGAGGGCTATTCTGGACCTGCCGTTAAAAATACTGAAAAGAGGGCTCTGAAAGGAACAGACTGTTCAAGGAACTTAACTGCATCCCAGGGAAAAAAACTCCCAAATATTCAAAGGAATACCAAAAAAAAAAAAAAATCTAGCACTCAGTGTAAAACCCACAATGTCATGCATCCAGCCAACATTACAAAAGACCAAAACAGGGGGCTTCCCTGGGTGCCCTGCGGTTATGAATCCACCTTCCAAGGCAGGGTACGTGTGCTCGATCCTGGGTCCCAGAACTAAGATCCCACATGCCGTGGGGCAACTGAGTCCACCCACTTCAATAAAGACCCAGCACAACCTAAAACTCCCCCAAACAAACAGAAAAAGAAACCAGGAAATATATGCAATATCTTGCAATAACCTATAATAGAAAAGAACTTGAAAATACATGTATTGAATATACTGAATCACTTCACTGCATATCTGAAATATCACAAATCAATAGAAACAACAACAAAAAGCGAGAAAACACCACAATGAAGAGAAAAGAAAAAAAAAGGACCCAGAAAACAGAGATGACAAGAGTTGGTAGACAGAATGGTAGCAGACGCCATAAATACACTCCATACACTCATGAAGGCAGGACATGATGTTAAGGAGAAGCGTGGACGATATACTCAAGATGAACTTCTAGAGATGCGAAAAACAGAGTGCCTGAAATTAGCAGCAGAGCACACCCTGAAGGCAACCTGGTGGCCTGGAGGAAGGAGTGGATGCCGGCCAGAATGCCATGCCATGGGGAAAGGCCTGGGCGCAGGGGCAGACCTCCAGGGAGCTGTGGGACAAGGCCAAGGAGCTTAACATATACTCAACTGGAACCTAACAACTTCACAGGGACAAAATCCGAGGGAAAGTTAAGTATTTCTAGAAATGCGTTAAATGCCAAGGAAAGACACGAACAAATGCTCTTGCTACACTGGTTTCCAACTTAGCAACAGCTAGCTGAGACTGTCCTTAAACAGAGGGCAACTTAGCAACAGCACCACCTAGCTGAGACTGTCCTTAAACAGAGGGCAAACCTATTCTGATGCCCACGTACTAGGTGAGAGAGGCTGCAGTGAGGTGCTCCTGGTGCCAAGCTCTGAGATTACAGAATTATTTCTGGATTCCCACTTGGGACATATAAGGCTAATCTGATATATTCCAGATTCTGAGTCATTTCAGATCTGCTGTGTTTGCCAGCCAGGACTGGCAGCAGCAGTCTTGCTTGGGGAAAAAGTATGTGAAGGAAGAAACGGCCTGCTTCAAATTGCTCCATGAAAACCGTACCCTCATTCTTTAAAAAAGCATTATTTCAAAATTTCAGTGTTTCTCTCTTGTGGTGGCTAAGAAGGCAATGGCAACCCACTCCAGCACTCCTGCCTAGAAAATCCCATGGACGGAGGAGCCTGGAAGGCTGCAGTCCATGGGGTCACGAAGAGTTGGACACGACTGAGAGACTTCACTTTCATGCACTGGAGAAGGAAATGGCAACCCACTCCAGTGCTCTTGCCTGAGAGTCCCAGGGACGGGGAGCCTGGGGGGCGGCCGTGTGTGGGGTCGCCCAGGGTCGGCCGCAGCAGCTCTTGTGGCGGAGTGCCTCTCACTGCTAGGGTGCCTTTGATCGCGTCCCATGACATCGATCCTCTTGAACTTTCCTGCCTTTTTCCAGGTACATCTGGGTCTGTCTGGGGCCCTGAGGGCAGAGCGCTCAGCACAGTCACTGCTCTCCAGGGCTGGAGGTGCCCACACCAGCTCCACTTTCAATGTGAATACTGCCTTCTCACACACACTCTAGGGCTGCAGACGTGAGGAGCCGCCCACAGGGCTGGCTTGCCAGCTCTCCACACTCTGGAGCCTCCTCCTCTCAAGGTCATGTTTACTACAGGGCAAAAAGGGCTCAGTGAACACTCTTCCACCTCGAGATAGTGGCTTTTGAAATAGACACCCGAGAACAGGCTGGAAGCAGCTAGTGGCGGGGTAGCTGCGAAGGCAAGAGTGGTACTCAGCAGGGATGGGGTGGACCGGTGAGTCAGCAGAGCCCAAAGAGCGCCACCAGGGGCTGGGCCACAGCACACCAAGAGCCCCACTATTCCAAACGGGCAGAGGCGAGAACAGATGCTCGGTGTGGCAGCACACACACACAGGAAAACGACTGGTAAGCCGTAAGGGAAATGCAGATGAAAAGCACACAGCACACCCACCAGGAACAGTGACCACACCAAGTGTTGATGATGACGTGGAAAAGCTAGGACTCTCACACCCTGCAGGTGGAACTACAAAATGGTACAACTGCTACGATAAGGCTCGGTGGTTTCTGAAAAAGTTAAATGCACGTTTAACACACAACCCAGAAGTTCCATTCCTCGTCATTTACTCAAGAGAAATGAAACCAGATGCCTATGACAACTGCCAAGGTAGAGATACCACCTAAGCGCCCATGGGGGATGGACGGGTCGGAAGAGGCAGTCTCAGCACACGGCGGAGCCCCAGTCGGCCGCAAGGAGAAGAGAAGCTGTGTTCTCTGGCACAGAACAGACGGGCCACGAGGGGCTCTGCTAAGCGAGGCAGGCCAGACAAAGACAGCATGAGGAGCCGCTTATACGTGGACTCCAAAACACAAAAACGAAACTACCCAGGCTCACAGATACAGAGAACAGGCCGGTGGCTGGTGGAGGGCAGCTGGGAGGAACCAGGTGACGGCGGCCACGAGGCGCAAACGCAAAGGCTGACATGACCCAGCCCTGGGCATGACACGCAGCACAGGGAAGACGGCCAGCGCCGCCGCCTGACCTCGCGTGGCGCCAGACGCGCACTCGCTCTGCTGGCCACGCTGCAGCACAACACACACAGGTCAAGCCCCTGTGTGCACGGTGTGTGCCGACACACTTCAGTCACCAGAGAGAAAATGTATGCCCGCGGAGCCCTGTACACAGCTGCCTGTAGGAGCTTTGTCATGACACTCACGAACTTGGAGGATGCCAGAGAGTCGCCAACAAGGAAAGGTTAAACGATGTGTCACCACGCAACAAGAGAGTGCTAAGCAGCACAAACGGAAAGACAAGGACAGGCCGGGAAATCCATGCCAAGGGAGGAAGCCGGGTAGCAAGCAACCCCCAGAGCTCAAGGCAGGCTGAGGCTGACACGCGCGACAGACAGCTGGACCGCGGCTGCCGGAGTGCGACACTGGGCACAGGGCGCAGAGGCCTTTCACGGGGACACAGCGTGCCCCACGCCCTCTGTGGCGGGGGTCACACAGGGCGTGCACTGGCCAAGGCTCACTCACCTGTGCACAAAGGAAAGGCGCATTGTGCCGTGTGTCAATTAGCCCCCAAAGGTGATTTTAAACATTGAGCCATGCTACAAAATGGTGGGGCTAATCTTCTTTCATGGTTCATACTGAAGACAATTTCAAGACAAATGTTCAAGACAGGCTGTGAGCAACGGCAGCACCCTTAGAATAAACACCCAGGCTCCACAGTCATTCCCAAGGCTCTGACGGAAACACAACCTTTCTGGGCCATTCAGGTCCTCCCCGGCCCCTGCCATCACAGTTACTTCATAGCAGAGGTTCAGTAATATTTGTGGATAATAAAGTTTGTCTAATAAAGGAGGTAACTCATCATGCATTAGGCTCACATACTGTACACGCTGTTAAGTGGCTAAAATGCTACCTATCAGCTGTAAATGGGCTATTTTTAGAGAAAGCTATTAAGCTGTTCTCTAAGCTACCCATTTTGGTGAACTTTAATTATTTGAACACAAAACTACAGTACTTTGTTTCACAGATAAAAATTAACTTGTCTTCAGATGCTTAGACTGATCCAAATGAATGTTCCAAAAATAAGTAGGTAGATAATACAAATGGCTGCTTTGAAAGAAAACGCACTACTTTAGCCTGATTCTCTCATAATTTACTAACCAAGAATGCCAGTGCAAAGGTTTCTCTAGAGGGTGCGAACCATTAAGTGAGCAAATAAAAGCTAAAGTCATTTTAGGTGTAAAACCACCATAATGTCACACATGACTCAGTGCTCGTAAACTACAGATGCGGCAGCTTAGAACCCGACTGTCGCGAGCTCGTGTGCAGCCTCTCTAGGAAAGGCGCTCTGGGAGCCCAGAGCTTGAGCACACGTGGCTGTCCACATGCACATTTTTAAACCTCTCCAGCAACGGTCAGAGGAGTCCCAAGCCTGCCTTTTCCCTTACTAGCCCAGACGCCACTGAGCAACCATTTGCTTGACTCAAAAATGAAGACAGTCTCCCTGGAGAAGGCAACGGCACCCACCAAAGTGCTCTCACTTGGAAAACCCCACGGACGGGGCAGCCTGCAGTCCATCGGGCTGCAGAGAAAAGGAGAAAGTCTAAGGGCTACAAAGATCGCAAAAGCAGCAAATGAAAAGCCCTAAGATAGTCGACCCCGCCCCAACGTGGGACAGGGAAGGCTGGCGTGCTGCAGTCCATGGGGCCATAAAGAGGCAGACACGACTGAGCCACGGAACGGAACTGACACTCTGCATGTCTGCCCTGATAGTGCTGACCAAGGCACACAAAAAAGATTCCATTAATCTGTGTTTAGGCTTCTTTCAAACATAACTACAAAATTTCTTTAAAAATTTTTATACGCATACAAGAGAATGGAAAACACCCCACACCCAGTTGCGGGGCTGAATGAATTCATGCACACACACAGACACAGACAGAGGCGCAGAAAGGTGCAGAGCCGTGGCGGGCTGCACCCTGGCGGTGCAGAGGGCGGAGCGCCTGCCTGCAGTGCGGGAGACCCGGGTTCAATCCCTGGGTCAGGAAGACCCCCTGGAGAAGGAAGTGGCACCCCACTCCAGTATTCTTGCCTGGAGAATCCCATGGACGGAGGAGCCTGGTGGGCTACAGTCCACGGGTCGCCAAGAGTCGGACACAACTGAGCGACTTCACTCACTCACACTTAGTAAAGGTTTCACAAATTTTGGTGAACTCAGCCAAGTACACAAATTACTGAAGAAAAAAGTATGAAAGACATTTCTCTCCACAGGAATGGATAACCTAAGAAACCCCACCAGGACTCAGCACAGTCATCGTCCTAAAGCCCACAGCCGTAAACTGTTACCTGAAGCGCGCTGGCAGTCAGCACTCTCTGTACCGGATCCTCTGCGCACCCTAACCCAAGCAGTGCTCTGGAGAAAGGGCCTCTGGAGCTCACTGATGCTTGAACTTGTCGTGAGGCCTTGAGGAAGCAGAGGGGCTGCTCACGTGGGGAGCGTCCCCTACGCCTCTTCAGGCCTTCCTCCTCAGCGCTCCCCTCCCACCTTCACTGGGCAAGAACCCCAGGATGGTCCAGGTGGGCTGGCTCGCAATGAGCTCTGACAGCCAGGAGTGGTGAACCAAGGGCATCAGGTCTACCCCAGATCTCCGCACTCTGGGTACCCCCCCGAGCAGACCGAACAGGACTGGGATTCAAACCAAGGGGCCTCCAAAACCCATGTTCTCAGCCACGACGCCACACGAGGGCAAGCGGTCCCCTCTGGCCACGCCCTCTTGCTGGTGACGAACCAAGGTTTGGTTCTTAACTGGACCAGAGTCTCACAGATCAACTGAAAAGAAGCTGAGGACAAAAATTTAAACCATCATATCGACCGTGATACAGAAAGCATTCTGCTTCCCAAAGCAGCCGATGAGTTTTGAAGGTTTTGGCTATTTACACCATCTTCCTCAGGATGCGCCAAAGTCCTCCGAAACAAGCGCAAACATGGACTGTGAAAGAGGAGAGCTGAAGGCCGGAGACGTAAAGGCAGACCAAACACAAGGAGGGACATGAGGAAGAGAGGAGAGGGCCCCAGACAGGCCGGAGACCAGAGCCTGTGCAGGCGAGGGTCTCCAGGGGGGCACACGGGAGAAGGAGCGGGAGGACAGGGAGCTGCGCTCCAGGGAGGGGACGCTTCACTTCAAACGGCCACCCCTGCTCGCCAGCTACCACGTGCCCCCGGGAGTCTTCAGGGACGAACAGAGGCTTGCAGGACCATCCCCAGCACAGCCAGTTTAGATGAAACACCCAAGTTTCTCATGAACTGAACAATGTCAGAAATATTAACACCCACCCAGACACGTGGAGAAGGACTAACACAGAAAAATGTTGAAACTGGAAGCACACAGCGTTTTTATCTCAACTGAAAAGAGCTGCCTGCACAAAGGAGCAGGTGGTGCGATGCTATATGACAGACGCTAAACTAGGTAAAGAAGAAAGCTGTAACATATAATTATAACTCTGAAACGCCAGTTAGAGCTGGAGAACTAATTTTACTTCTTTCCATTAAAAAAGTTTCTGCAGTTGAAGTTGTTCTTTCTTTCCCCAACCCATTACGACAGAAGAAGTAGGCAAGGAAAGGAAGGCCCTGAACAAAATCTGCGATCATTCGCGTTTGTGTTACAAAATATAATCAAATCAACTCTCATACACAAGTCATAAACCCTCCCGAACAGGCTGGTAGGACAATCCCTACCAAAGTCATATATCTGCACCCAAAATGGAACACCAGGAGTAACAAATGAACCTAACTGTATTTCAAATGAATAACTTAACCACAACGAAGGGCATGAGGAATTAGAAATCAGCCTAAGTAACGCCCGGAAATGGTATTTTTTTTTTTTTCTTTTTGGCCCATGGCATGGCCCCTGCAGTAGAGGGTGGAGGAGCCTCAACTACGGGGCCGCCAGGGCAGCCCCAGGAAACAGATTCTAACTGGAAGCTGTGAGGCTGGAGCAGCAAAGGGCTGAGCACAAGTCCTGTAATCCAGTCAGTGAACGTGTTTCTCACAAGGATAAGGGTTAGCAATTCTGAATCTACTTTATGTATAGAGTGGGACTGAACAAATAAGCAAAAGAATGAAAGATAATGAGAGCCAAGCTGGCGGAAGAGTCACAAGCAAGAGGGAAGGCTAAGATGGGCCACACGGTG
The DNA here is from genome assembly GCA_006410535.1 of Litocranius walleri. NCBI lineage: Eukaryota > Metazoa > Chordata > Mammalia > Artiodactyla > Bovidae > Litocranius > Litocranius walleri. Next base: position 1,032,530 of record SJYG01000399.1, on the reverse strand, counting down.
CCTGCTGCACCAGAAGCTGAGACGTCAGGAGGAACGCACAGTTCTCAACACACGGAGGCAGACACAGAAATACAGGTGGTGCGTGTGCACACAGCAGGTTGCTACACACACATCCGTTTCCCAGTTCTGTTCGCAGGGAAGACCTAGAAGCCACAACCCCAGTAGCAATGAGCACACTTTCAACAACTAAGAATGTGCTCAAACAAGGGTGGGGGCTGTTGAGAGGGTCAATCTGAAGGAGCACGCACAGGTCAGAAGCAAAAGAAAAGTGAAAAGCGAGCGGGCTTCCCTGGTGGCTCAAGCGGTAAAGCGTCTGCCTGCAATGTGGGAGACCTGGGTTTGATCCCTGCAGGAGGAAATGGCACCCACTCCAGTACTCTTGCCTGGAAAACTCCATGGACGGAGGAGCCTGGTGGGCTACAGTCCATGGAGTTGCAAAGAGTCAGACATGACTGAGCAACTTCTCTTTCAATTTGAATTTTAAAATGACAACATTGGGTTATAATCTACAAAATAAGACAAATGACCATGAGTTTATATGACACAAATAAATAACTGAATGGGGAGAAGGAAGGGCTCTTTCTCACAGAGGCAAACCTGTGTAGACTGCCTAGAAGGAGCAGGAGAAGCAGGGAAACCATCATTGGGTAAACAGCACAACAGTCTTCCAGGCAGGGCCCATGGATGGGCCTTACCCAGTGAGTAGGAACCGGAGAAGCAGCAGGGCATCTGGCTAGTCTCAAAGTACATCCGCTAAGATATTTATTAGTTACAAAGACGGACATTATCTTAACCAGGTGATTAAAGTTAACGTCTCTAGGGGTAAAATATTTCGACAACAGAAACCCTGATACTCTGTAGTGCGAAAGGCACATTGTCATTTCTGTTAAAACTGCATAATCTCATTCCCTCCATGAAAAAATAAGCAGACACACCGAGGAGCAGTCTACAACAGCAGCCCAGTGCTCGCCGCAAGTGGCATCACCCTGGAAGCCAGGAGAAACAGGAAGCGCCACAGCTGGAAGAGGCTGCGGAGACACCGGAGCCTGGAGGGAAAGGCAGCACTAGCGGGGAGCTGGGGACGCGCCCGCGTCTAGGGCCGTGCGGCTCGCCACTCGCCGCTTTTGGAGGCACTGCTACAGACACACACAGCGCTAACACTGAGGGGTCAGGAGAGCCCTCTGGACTCTCTTTCCACCTTTCCTCGAAAATTACCTCAAAACAAAAAGTTAAAAAATAATATCCTCATGTTAAACTTGTATGCATATATAAATATTTGTGTGTGCATATGTGCAACAGGTTTTTTAAAAGAGCAGAGAATGAGAAGAACGTGAAAAGAGGGAAACCGACTAAGCCTAAAAGAAACGGTTACTGGTGTGATAAAAGGTGAGGAAATATGGGAGAATAAGTTAAATAAGGAACATATTAAAACACCAGAAGAGCTGCGACATAAATGTTTCTATTTCATACACCAAAATGGTAAAAGAATGAACAAGGGCGACGGCTAAAGCCACAACGCTGCTGTGATCGAGGCGACTCCCGCCCGGCAGCTCTCCAGCATGGCCACACGCCGGAACAGCCCACGGCGCGTGAAAAGCCACCGTGTCTCAGTCAGAAATTGGCTGAACTGGTCTAGGGTGCAGTCTGGGCAATGCTGGCGATCGTTTCTTAAAGAGCCCCCAGCGGTTCTAATGGGTAACTGAGGCTGAGCGTCTCTGCTCCAGCCCTCTTCTCTTCTAAACACCTGGGCCTCTCGGCTGCAGGTCTGCTGTGGACAAGGCCTCTCTGCAGAGCCAGATGGAAGGCGAGAGAACACTTCCCTTCAGGGACCCCTGCTTTTCCTCTTTCAGCTGGGGGAACCCCTAGGAGATCATACTGATGAGGAAAAGGGAACCACATTTAAATGAATAATACCAAACACTGGAATCACTTTGGAGACAGAAAATCTGGTCTCCAGTATCTTCAACTGTTTAAAATGAGATTTGGGGGCTTTCTGTTTTCTCTGTAGGCTACAGCATTTCCTTCAATTTTAAGTGGGTTGAAAGTTAAAAAAGAGAGAAAGAATGATGTCCTGCTCCCAACACTGTCTTACTCCACCCTCACCCCATAGGCATTTCATTAGTTTCTTCTTCATCCTCCCATTATGTCCTTATGCAAACACATACTGACTTTATTTATATGTTTTGGAGTGGAATGATTTCCAAATCTAAGTAGGCATCAGAATCATCTGGGAGCCTTAAAAACTGTGGGCACGGGGCTTCCCTGGTGGCTCAGTGGTTAGGAACCTGCCTACCAATGTAGGCCCACCGGTTCCATCCCTGACCTGGAAGATGACACGCGCCGTGGAGGAGCGGAGCCTGCAGGCCACAGCTGCTGACCCAGGCGCCGCCACCACCGAGGCCCGAGGGCCCTAGGGCCTGTGCTCGGCCACAAGAGAAGCACCGAAATGGGGAGCCCGAGCCCCTCAACTAGAGATGAGCCCCCGCTCACTGCACCTAGAGCAAAGCCCAAATGAAGAAACGCATTTTTAAAAAAGTGTGGGTTCCAGTTTCTGTTCATCCCTACCAACCTCGGTGGAGCAGAGTCTGAAACTCTTTTTACAAAGTCCCCTCAGGTGATTTCCTGTGACAACAGCTCTGGATGCTCCTCAGCGCTGACCCACAGATCTGCCCCGCCACCTTGCCTGGGTCCCTTGGGAGCATGGCTCCTTCCTGACCATGGCAGACCAAGCAATGCCCGGCACAGGGAGAACACGTCCATCCCCAGGCTGAGCTGGGACAGCTAGCTTCTCTCCTCAGAGCAGCTGGGGCGGCGACACAGAGACTTGAATTTCTGCAAAATTACTCAAATGTTTCATTGCTCAAGTTACTGTGGAAATCTTTCTGGAACCAGTTTCTTTTCTTTTCTCCCCATATTCTCTCTTCACTTTCACCTTCAAGCAATAAGTACATCTGCCATCAAACACCAAAACCCAGAGAGAGAGAAGCATAGCCGGAGTCAGTGGCTGCCCCCAGATGACTCGCAACACTGACCCTCCACACATTCAGAGGAGCAGCTGATCTCCAGGGCAGCTGCTGGAGCTCAGGCCTTTACTCCAGAAAATCTGCCCAAAGGACAGACCGGTGTGGATCTGAAGAAACGGCCTTAAGCCCACTCAAGTTTTATTTTGGGTTAAGTTACAAAGCCCTGGTCTTGGAAGTCCTGAAGTTCCTGTGCCATCACAATTCTGCGCTTGGAACCATGGACAATTCTAACCACACTGAACCTCAGTATCTTCCCCATAAAATGGAAAGAACACTTCCCTCTCACACTCAGCGTCATCTGGAAGAATAAGTGTCTGCAAAGCCGCACCATCCGTTCAATACAAGTGCAGTCAACGCCACTGCCACCTACGCAGCACCAATGTCACCCATTTCAGCCAACAATCTCGCTCTTTATCATCTTTTTAAAAATATCACTTAACAATCACATCAATTTCCAGCTGATCACTGGATACTCTCTTATTTTAATTTTCCTTATATTACCATTAGATATAAAAACTACGCTAATGTTTAAGAATACAACAACTATATAGAATTTCAAAAGCGCTAAGTCCTACCATAGAGGCTAAGGGGTCTCAGTCAAAGCTGCCCAGTGGGAGGGCTAGGATTCACACTTGGTTCTTCCTCTGAATTCTGTGTTCTTTCCATTATGTAAGAACATGCCCAGAAAGTTTACACAACAGAACTTTGGGAAGCATTAACTGAGAAACGGTGCAGAATTCCACCTCCTCTAAAACCCAACAAAATAAACATGTTATAAACAAAGAACAAAGATAAGACTCAACTGAAGCAACAGAGCAAGCAAATTTTAAAGGGCAATGCAGGAGTTGGGAGTGGCCACTGAGTGAAAACCGTAAAGGCCCAGGAGACGAGGCGCAGGCCTGGGGGAGTCAGGTCTCTAGGGAGAGGTGAATTAGGACAGAATGGGGCTCCTTAACAACATTTAAAAGTGTCACATAGGAGAACGCTGAACGAAAAGAGACTCGAATATATTCTGCAGAACCTGACATATTACCAAAGAATTTTAAACAAAAAAGAAGTCTGCAAATAGCAGAAACAAGATTTAAGAAGAAAAGAAATGTTAAGCAGCATGTGAATTTTAAGATAATAACTTATAAGATAGCGACAACAGAAACTGGTTAAATAGGGAGAAGGCGATGGCACCCCACTCCCGTGCTCCTGCCTGGAGAGTCCCAGGGACGGGGGAGCCTCGTGGGCTGCAGTCCGTGGGGCCGCTACTAGTCAGACACGACTGGGCGACTTCACTCTCACTCTTCACTTTCATGCACTGGAGAAGGCCATGGCAGCCCGCTCCCGTGTTCCTGCCTGGAGAGTCCCAGGGACGGGGGACCTGGTGGGCTGCCGTCTGTGGGGCCGCGCAGAGTGGGACGTGGCTGGGCGCCTGAGCAGCAGCGGCAGGGAAACTGCAGGCGGAGCCGCGCAGCCGCGCAAGAGTGAGCGGGGCTGGGGGCCCCGCCGAGAGTCCCGGTTGGGCTCTGCAGCCCCACCACAGGGGCGCAGGCTCCGCTCCTGCTCAGAGAGCTAGGATCCTGCGAGTCCCACCATGCAGCCAGAAAATGGAGATGAAGGAGTTAAGCTGCAGTGACAGAGGCCCACAAAGACTTAAGATTAACTGTTTAAATCAAAGACTACAATAACATTTAAAAATAAAATCAGAGAAAATAATCAAGTGATGTTTTCTGAATTGAAAATAAAAAGGGTATCACTGGCAAGAAAAAATGAACACGGTGTGCCTGCCAATCAGGGTTAAATCCAAGTGGAAAAGATTCAAAGAAGGAGCAGCAACAAAGCAGCACAGAGCAAAGAACAGAGATCTAAGCCTGCAGAAGCAGACGAGAAAGTGAGGAAGCCCGGCATCCGTCCACGGGAATGCGGCTGAGGGCACCCAGAGCCCAGCAAGGGACAGGGAAAATTCCTGAGCCTAACTATTTGTCAGATTGGCGGCTGCTGCTGCTGCTGAGTCGCTTCAGACGTGTCCGACTCTGTGCGACCCCATAGACGGCAGCCCACCAGGCTCCCCCGTCCCTGGGACTCTCCAGGCAAGAACACTGGAGTGGGTTGCCATGTCTTTCTCCAATGCATGAAAGTGAAGAGTGAAAGTGAAGTCAATGCCAAATAGTGACTAAAGCCTCGGAAAGGTAAACTCTGACAGCACAACAGTAAAATAATGAAATGCATGTGAATAGAAGCCAGAACGCAAAGGGCACCGGGCCCCCAGCTCCGCACACGCAGCAGGCTTCGCACAGGGGCTGGCAACTGCAGGACACAGCAGGAGGGACCGGCAGGTGAAGATTTCTTTCTGGGGTGCTAAAACCGTTCTGAAATTAAGTATCCATCCCATCTCAAAAGCATGGCCTCATTTTTTTTCCCCCAGATCTCTTATCAGCTGTTAACACTTAAAGAGTTCAACTGGAGGGAATTCGCTGGTGGTCCAGGGGTTCACTGCCAAGGGTGTGGGTTCATCCCTATCGCACAAGGCTCATGGTTAAGAGTTCAAGCTGAGAGGTATTCCTCACTCTGGAGAGCCACCAGAGCCAAGGCCGGCACAAGAGCCTGGAGCAGGAAGCCAGACGGGCTCTTGAGTCCTGCAAGCGGGGACAAGGGAAGAAAAGGCATCCTGATGATACACAAGTTTCAGCCTGGCCAACTCACTCCACCAGAGCAGGAAAATGGACAAGGGTTCAAGGTAGGGCCCTATAAAGAAGTTAAAAGCAAGTATCTGGGCACAGCAAGAGTAAAAAGCCTTATGATAGTAGATTACAGTTAAAAATAATAAAGTAGATCAATGAAACAAGTAGACTCCAGAAAGACACAGGTAAGCACCTCTAAATTTAATATGAAGAGTCATGTGAAATTAGACAAAGTGGAAAGCAGTAAATACTGATAAAACCTACACTATTAATATGGAATAAAATATATAAAACATACAAACCTAGCATTCTTCTCCACAATAATTTCCACATTGTTTAAAAGACTAAATTAAAGTGTTAAAGGGCTTTGTGTATTTCACCAACTCTAAAGCAATGTGAGAACACACCAAAGCATTAGCTGATGAGTTTGACTACATAAATGTTTTTAAAGCTTTCAGAAAAAATTAAAAGGTTTTCAGAACATTAATACCCAGTTTCTAGTGTACAAATGGTCTTGTAATTTGAATACAGTCTCCCTGATAGCTCAGTTGGTAAAGAATCTACCTGCAATGCAGGAGACCCTGGTTTGATTCCTGGGTTGGGAAGATCCCCTGGAGAAGGGAAAGGCTACCCACTCCAGTGTTCTGGCCTAGAGAATTATATGGACTGTACAGGACACAGGGTCGCAAAGAGTCGGACACGACTGAGCAACTTTCACTTTCAAAACACCAGCTAAGTGAATAAAACTTAGAAAAAAGTTTGGCCTCACAAATATCCAAAAACAAGGCACCTGTAGGGTTTATCTCACTTCTATTCAATTACATATAAATTAAAGAATAACACCACGTTGTCACAGCAAGAGGGAACTGGGGCTGGGATGGGGCACACAGAGCAAAGGGCTTTTAAAGATTAACAAGGACAGGTGGGGGAGCAGGTGTGGGTGGGGAAAAAGATGGATAGAGACAGCATAAACCAAAGGCCGTTTCTGGAGAGCAAACTACGAAAGTCTCATCTTTGACCTGGTCATCTGTTTTTGAGAAGCAGGTTCTAAGAAAGTTACTCTGAGAGGGTGGGGTCCTGTTTGTGCTAAAAATGTTTACAGCTGCATCAGTTAAAAATAGTGAAAAACTGAAGCAATTAAATGTCCAACAAATGAGGAACAGTAACACAAACTATCTAGTGAAGAGTGAAAGTGAAGTCAATGCCAAATAGTGACTAAAGCCTCGGAAAGGTAAACTCTGACAGCACAACAGTAAAATAATGAAATGCATGTGAATAGAAGCCAGAACGCAAAGGGCACCGGGCCCCCAGCTCCGCACACGCAGCAGGCTTCGCACAGGGGCTGGCAACTGCAGGACACAGCAGGAGGGACCGGCAGGTGAAGATTTCTTTCTGGGGTGCTAAAACCGTTCTGAAATTAAGTATCCATCCCATCTCAAAAGCATGGCCTCATTTTTTTTCCCCCAGATCTCTTATCAGCTGTTAACACTTAAAGAGTTCAACTGGAGGGAATTCGCTGGTGGTCCAGGGGTTCACTGCCAAGGGTGTGGGTTCATCCCTATCGCACAAGGCTCATGGTTAAGAGTTCAAGCTGAGAGGTATTCCTCACTCTGGAGAGCCACCAGAGCCAAGGCCGGCACAAGAGCCTGGAGCAGGAAGCCAGACGGGCTCTTGAGTCCTGCAAGCGGGGACAAGGGAAGAAAAGGCATCCTGATGATACACAAGTTTCAGCCTGGCCAACTCACTCCACCAGAGCAGGAAAATGGACAAGGGTTCAAGGTAGGGCCCTATAAAGAAGTTAAAAGCAAGTATCTGGGCACAGCAAGAGTAAAAAGCCTTATGATAGTAGATTACAGTTAAAAATAATAAAGTAGATCAATGAAACAAGTAGACTCCAGAAAGACACAGGTAAGCACCTCTAAATTTAATATGAAGAGTCATGTGAAATTAGACAAAGTGGAAAGCAGTAAATACTGATAAAACCTACACTATTAATATGGAATAAAATATATAAAACATACAAACCTAGCATTCTTCTCCACAATAATTTCCACATTGTTTAAAAGACTAAATTAAAGTGTTAAAGGGCTTTGTGTATTTCACCAACTCTAAAGCAATGTGAGAACACACCAAAGCATTAGCTGATGAGTTTGACTACATAAATGTTTTTAAAGCTTTCAGAAAAAATTAAAAGGTTTTCAGAACATTAATACCCAGTTTCTAGTGTACAAATGGTCTTGTAATTTGAATACAGTCTCCCTGATAGCTCAGTTGGTAAAGAATCTACCTGCAATGCAGGAGACCCTGGTTTGATTCCTGGGTTGGGAAGATCCCCTGGAGAAGGGAAAGGCTACCCACTCCAGTGTTCTGGCCTAGAGAATTATATGGACTGTACAGGACACAGGGTCGCAAAGAGTCGGACACGACTGAGCAACTTTCACTTTCAAAACACCAGCTAAGTGAATAAAACTTAGAAAAAAGTTTGGCCTCACAAATATCCAAAAACAAGGCACCTGTAGGGTTTATCTCACTTCTATTCAATTACATATAAATTAAAGAATAACACCACGTTGTCACAGCAAGAGGGAACTGGGGCTGGGATGGGGCACACAGAGCAAAGGGCTTTTAAAGATTAACAAGGACAGGTGGGGGAGCAGGTGTGGGTGGGGAAAAAGATGGATAGAGACAGCATAAACCAAAGGCCGTTTCTGGAGAGCAAACTACGAAAGTCTCATCTTTGACCTGGTCATCTGTTTTTGAGAAGCAGGTTCTAAGAAAGTTACTCTGAGAGGGTGGGGTCCTGTTTGTGCTAAAAATGTTTACAGCTGCATCAGTTAAAAATAGTGAAAAACTGAAGCAATTAAATGTCCAACAAATGAGGAACAGTAACACAAACTATCTGTTTTTAATGAAATTAAATGCAGACAATCCACGTTAGAGTCACAGGTACATGAAAGGGAGGTGGGAAGGGGACGCACAGGAGTGTCGCATAGGCGTTCGGCAGGTGAGACCACCGCAGCCTTGCCGAGGGCAGGCCCAGCAGAGCAGAGGCAAGCGAGGCCCAAGGTGGGGGAGAGGGCAGAACCAGGGGCGGGCCCCGGGAGGGGGAGAGAGGCCTGACGGCGCCCGGAAGGGGCTGGGGGTCCGCCCGCCCCCTCCAGAGGAGGGAGAGCCGCCCATACGCAGGAACGCGGCTGAGGTCCTCCAGACAGCGTGCGCGCAGGGGCGGAGTCCACGGCTACTCGGAACCCAGGCGTGCTTCAGCAAAGCGGGCGCAGCTCGTGAAAGAGGAGACGGTCTGCACCGTCCCCCAGAGTCTCCGGGGCACAGTCACACGCCCAGGGCGGAAGCCCAGGCTACAGCGCCCAAGGACGGAAACGGCGGGGCCGCGCGACCTCCCGGGAGGGGCGGCCAGCGGCCCCCCGCCTCCAGACGCCGGGCCGGCGCGCGGCGCAGCGGAGCGAGACCGAAACCCAGCTTGTCAGGTTTCAGAAACCTTTCACCTAAGGACTTCCCTAGTGCTCCAGTGGTTAACAACTCTGCCTTTCAAAACAGAGGACGCAGGTTAGATCCTTGGGGTCTGGGAACGCCCCAGGGAACTAAGCCTGCAGGCAGCAGCTAGAGCCCGTGGGTGACCCAATTGAGACCTGATGTGGCCGGAAATTATTCTTTATTTTATTTTTCCAAAAAGTTACGCAGTGTGTATACATAAAAATATCTTTCACCACAGAACTGGCTAATACACTTTGAGAAAGATAAGAATGTGACTTTTAAATAATGATTATTTTAAATAAAAAAGAAACATTGTACAAAATCCCTATTCACTTAGTAGGCCTCTAATATCGGAACGAAACAAGAGTCTCTGGCTCACCGCTTCTCTTCAACACTGTATTTGAGCCTGCAGCTGGGGAAGGTAGGCAAGAAAATTAAATAAAAGGCACACAGGAGCAAAGAAGTGCAATTCTCTCTATCTGCAGATAACACAATCTTATATACAGAAAATCCCAGGGAATCCAATGTAAAAACCACTAGAATTATTAACAAGGTCAGGAAGTAGAATACAAGATTAATTTATAAAATACGCAATAAAACCAATTGTATGTATTTCCAATGAACATTCCAAAAACGAAATTAAGAAACCATCTCCAGGGCTTCCCTGGTGGGGCAGTGGTTAAAGAACCCAGCTGCCAATGCAGGAGGCAGGAGCTGGACCCCTGTTCCGGGAAGACCCCACCCGCCACAGGACCACTAAGCCACGCCCACCGAGCCTGCGCTTTACAGCCCGGGGTCCGAAACTCCCGAAGCCCTCGGGCCAGAGAGCCCACTTGGTAACGAGGGGCCCCCGAAGCGAGAAGCCCACACACCAGAGCCAGAGAGCAGCCTCCACCCGCTGCAGCTACAGAAAAGCCCTCGCAGCAAGGAAGACTCAGCACAGCCAGAAGAGAGAGAAAAATTAAAAAAACACTTCCACTCACAGTATCATCAAAATAAAATACCTAGGAATAAACTTAACAAAAGAGGGGTAACACTTACACTCTAAAAATTAACTTTGCTGAGAGTTTTTTTTTTTTTAATTCAAACAGATGGGAAAATACCACATGTTCATGGATCAGGAGACAAGATACTGTTAAGATGGCAATACACCGAGAGTTGATGTAAAGATTCAACACCATCTCTGTCAGAAACCCAGCCTTTTCTTTGTAGGAACTGACAAAAATTCATATAGAAATGCAAGGGAATCAGAAAAAAAAACAAATCTTGCAAAAGAAGGACAGAGTGACAGGAACCACAGTGCCCATTTAAAAAATTTATTGCAAAGCAAGTAATCAAGTCAGTGTAGGGTGTGGTACTGGCACAAAAAGATATGGACCAAGGAAAGAGAACAGAGGGGAGTCTGCAAACAACCCCATTTCTATGGCAAGCTGATACTCCACAAGGGGGGCAAGGCCACTTAGTGGGGAAAGGACAGTCTTTTCAAGGACTGCTACTGGGACAGCCGGACAGCCACATGCAACAGAATGAAGCTGGACCCTTACCTCAGCCCATATGCCAAAGTCAACTCTACACGGAGGGAAGACCTCGATGAAGGAGGTAAAACTAAGCACATCTCTAAAGAACGCAAAGGGGTTGTCTTATATTTGGGCTGCTAAAACAAGCAGACACACACTGCTTCACAGACTGGGCAGCTCACAGACTGCAGACATGTGTCCTCACAGCTCTGGAGGCTGGAGTCTGAGACTAGGCCACCAGCACGGGGAGTGAGGACTCTGCTCTTGATCTGCAGAGGTCTCACCACACTCTCACACTGTATTAGGCTGACCAAGAAGTTTTCTGCGTTTTCAACATGATGTTAAGGAAAAACTCAATGAGCTTTTTGGCCAACCCAACTGAAGGGGCCAGAAGCTCTGTGCAGTCTTCTTCACAAAGAGCACTCACTGATCCCGCCCGTAAGTGGACTGTGGACCTGCATGTGTGCAGCTGAGGGACGAGCTCCAACCCTGAGAACCAGCTCAGTGGCCACAGCCCCTCCCTTCAGGCTCTGCTGAACAAAGAGCTCAGGGGCTGCGGGCGAGAAGGGTGCAGACTGTCATCTGGAGACGAGACAGCAAAGACCGAAGGCGCAAAGGAGCCCATGCAGCAAGGGGCAGAGCAGAGCTCTCCTGCCGGGCGCGGCCCAGCAGGCAGCCCCGGCACCGCCGTGCCAGCTCAGCCCACCGAGTCCCCACTGCTGGCAATCTAGTTGAGTCGTGTCACTTTATAGCTCTGCTGAGCCTTGGAGATCTAGTCAGCAGGCATTAAAATGTAGTGTCCTTTACATAAAATGTACTATAGCTTTAAAGCTTAGCGTATAAACGCACACAGGGAAGAGTCAACACCCTAAGAATCATCAGCACATTTTAAGACCAGTGACGACGACAACGGAGGATGAGATGGGTGGACGGTGTCACCGACTCGATGCACACGGGGTCGGCAAGCCGTGGGAGCTGGTGATGGACGGGGAGGCCTGGCATGCCACAGTCCATGGGGTCGCGAAGAGTCGGACTCGACTGAGCAGCTGAACTGAAGACAAGTGATGCTACGTTAAATAGACACTGCAATAAAATAGTTACAGAAGATAGAACACTGAATGTTACAGCTCCATCAGATTAATCCACAATGTCAGTATTTATAAATATATCACAAATATAGTAAAAGTCACTCAGTCGTGTTCAACTCTTTGTTCAACGATACCGTCCATGGAATTCTCCAGGCCAGAATACTGGAATGGGTAGCCTTTCCTTTCTCCAGGGGATCGTCCCAACCCAGGAATTGAAACCAGGTCTCCCACACTGCAGGCGGATTCTTTACCAGCTGAGCCACAAGGGAAGACCATGTGGTATCCACTCAAGGCAGCAGATATTAAGTTTCCAACATCTCATTGAAATCTCTATTCTATTTTAGAGAGTTTAGAAAGTCAATGCAGCTGTGTTAGCCACAATGCCATTAGATGGGTCTGTGTAACAGATGACTTCCCTAACCGCCAAGTGGCCAGTTCCCCTCCCGTGGAACAGTGACTTGCTTCCCAAGTGGGACAGGGCGGAAGTGGGGGTCAGTGCCTTCCGAGGAGACACCATGAAGAGGTGCTCTCTGGGGAGAGCTGACCAGCCGCGACGCAGGGAGGACAAAGAGGCCTCCACAGGGAGCGGAGCCCGCGCCCCTCAGCTCTCCCCACCATGCACAGCAGCACCAAGGTGTCAGCTGGGTGTGGCTGGAAGCAGATACCCTAGCCCAACTGAGATCCTGGCTGCAACCCTGGGAGGCCCTGAGCCAGAACTGCCCACCAGGCCCACTCCTCCGCTCCTAACTCACAGGAAGTGTAAAACAAATATTTACTAATTTACTGACAGAAAGCGAAGAGGAACTAAAGAGCTTCTTGATGAGGGTGAGAAAGCAGAGTGGAAAAACTGGCTTAAAATCCAACATTCAAAACTGAAGACCATGGCATCCGGTCCCATCACTTCACGGCAAACAGATGGGGAAACGGTGGAAACAGCGACAGATTTTATTTTTATGCGCTCCAAAATAATTATGGATGGTGAGTGCAGCCACGAAATTGAAAAACACTTGCTCCCTGAAAGGAGAGCTATGATGAACCTGGAGAGAGTTAAAAAGCGGAGGCACCACCTTGCTGACAGAGGTCCATCTAGCCAAAGCTGTGGTTTTCCCAGTGGTGGTGCACAGATGTGAGAGCTGCGCCACAGGAAAGGGGAGGGCTGAAGAATTGATGCTTTCAGACTGCGGTGCTGGAGAAGGCTCTCGAGGGTCCCTTGGACTGCAAGGAGATCCAACCAGTCCACCCTAAAGGATCAGGAGAGCAATCCTGAGTGTTCACTGGAAGGACTGATGCTAAACATTTTGGCCACCTGATGTGAAGAGCCGACTCACTGGAAAAGACCCTGATGCTGGGAAAGACTGAGAGCAGGAGGAGAAGAGGGCAGCAAAGGATGAGATGGTTGGATGGCACTGCCAACTGAATAAATATGAATTTGAGCAAACTCTAGGAGATAGTGAAGGACAGAGAAGCCTGGCGTGCTGCAGCCCATGAGATTGCAGAGTCAGACATTTAATGACTGAATAACAATCAGTGTTTTAAGTCATGAAGTTGTAGGGCATTTATTACACAGCAACAGATTAATACCACAGCAACGGAATGAAGAAAACAAGGTGACAGAAAACTCTGTAGGGGTCATTTAGTCTAGGAAAGGAATGGAGGGGATGTGAAGACCACCTAAGAACGTCTTCCTTCCGGAACTGAAGCATCAAGGGCACAGCCAAGCCACAGGGCAAGTCCTTTCCTGGGCTGTCAGTGGGACCCTTTACTGTAAACCACAGACACACACAGCATGACGCTCACAACCGTTAAGTGAAACAAACCAAAGTACAAAACCAGGCAAACATGTTACGAGTCAGGGGGGTGAAGGCTTAAGTGAGGGCTGAAAGGAAGGGCGCAGCAGGCTTCTGGAGGGCCATCACTTCAGTTTCTTGATCTGGGTACTAACTAGCCAGTTAGTGAAGACTCACTGGACTGGAAAGTTTTTACGTGCACCTGGCTAAATGTATATTTCAGTAAAACATTTTTAAAGACAAAATACTATTTTTTATTGCTATTAGGAATAATAACCCATGCTGTGCTAAGTCACTTCAGTCATATCCGACTCTGTGCGACCCCAGAGACGGCTGCCCACCAGGCTCCCCCGTCCCTGGGATTCTGCAGGCAAGAACACTGGAGTGGGTTGCCACTGCCTTCTCCAATGCAGGAAAGTGAAAAGTGAAAGTGAAGTCACTCAGTCCTGTCCGACTCCTAGCGACCCCGTGGACTGCAGCCCACCAGGCTCCTCTGTCCATGGGATTTTCCAGGCAACAGTACTGGAGTGGGGTGCCATCGCCTTCTCCATAATAACCCATAATTAGTGCTTTTCTTCAACTACAGGCCTCTCGTTAAAAAAAATCTGACCACCATAAAACAATTAGGCAGTTTCACTATATGCATTAAAACAATTTTAAAAAATCCAGGGCTTCCCAGGCAGCTCAGTGGTAAAGAACCGCGTGCCCGTGCAGGAGACACAGGTTCAATCCCTGGTCCAGGAACATCCCCCTTGCCGCCCGTGCGCCCAGGGCCCGTGCCCCGCAAGGAGAGGCGCTGCCGCAGGAAGGAGTCAGTGCCCCACAGACAGAAAAGCCTCAGCAGCAGCAGAGACCCCACATGGCCAAAGACAGCTGACAAGGGAAAACCCAGTCCAGGCCCACTCCAGCAGCAGAGAAGGCTCTCCAGGCAGGCAATCCCAGAAGCCCTGGGGGAGAAAGTGCCCGTGCCCCCACCCCACTCCTCACAGAGGAGGGCTGGCGCTCCCACCCTCTCTGCACACGCCTTCCTCTGGCGGCTCCCTCTGCTCCACCTAGTGGCAGCGGGGCCTGAGGGCAGTGCCCACCTCCTCCCTTCAGGAGGCCATGAGCCTCTCCTGCAAGGCCACCCCAGGTAAGTGCAACTGAGGGACTGAGGCTGGAGGCCCCGTTGCGGGGCTGAGGGGAGCAGAAAGCCTCCCAAAGCCACCTGTTGCGTTACGAGGGTCCAAGCGCACAGGAATACACTTTCGTCGCTCAGTGGCGTCCGACTCTCTGTGAGCCCGTGACTGTGGCCCGCCAGGCTCCTCTGTCCATGGGATTTCCCAGGCAAGAACACTGGAGTGGGTTGCCATTCCCTCTCCAGGAGATCTTTCCAACCAGGGACGGAGCCCCATCCCCTGCTCTGGCAAGTGGATATGCTCTACACTGATCCGCCAGGGAAGCCCAGCTTCTGTGCTGACCCTCAAAAAAGAGAGAGACACACGGAAGACAGTAGAGCGTACCTCCCGGTGTCGCCCCACGTGAGCCACACCCTGGCAACATACCAGCTCCAGTTGGACTGGCTGGAGAACGCGTCGTGAAGACTTCTAGAATCCCACTAAAAGCCTACAGAATAAAAACAAAGCATTCCTGTGACGCTGACGCAACGCTGATGAGCTGAACTTCAGCTGTGAAAGTGAACAAAGTGCTCTGTGACTGTCGGTGTCTGACGCCACTAATTAGCAACGCCAACATCAGACAACCACTGAGGCACTGTCACTACTGTCTCTGCACAGAGGGACAGCACGCGCATGTGAGTGTGCATTGGCCTCTAGCTGTGAGCCCCACAGTGTCTACTGAGGCCCCTCTGAGGCGACGGGTTTGTTTACTCATCTCTTCTTTCATCCCAGCAACTGCTTAAGACACTCTTTATTGAGTCGCATGCATTTCAGCCCCCAGGTCTTTACTGCTGACGGACAGCACACCAAACACAAGAGCACAAAGCTCGTGGAAACAAGCTCCCCACTTCATGCATGCTAGAAGGGCAACTGTCAAAACCCAGAAGACCGGCACTGGCGGGGACAGGGAGAGACCGGAAGGCCTGTGCACTGCTGGAGGGACGTGTGACAACGCAGCTGCTTCAACAGAAGCGGCAGGAGAACTGCCCTGGTGGCCCAGCGGGAAGACCCCTGCTCCCAGCGCAGGGGCCCAGGTTCAGTCTCTGGTCAGGCAGCCAGACCCCGCAGGCCACAGCTAAGAGTTCCCATGCCGCGCCACTGAAGATTCTGCACAGGCACGCAAGCAAGCACCAAAGAAAAAGAAAAAAGGACCCACAGCCGGCCCCGCAGCTGCGCATCCGAGGAACACCTCAGAGAATGTCTATCCCAGTGGCTTTGCGATGATGGGACCTCCAAGAAGTGAACGAGAAAAGAGAGGCCAAAAGGGGAGAAAGGGCATCTCAGCGTCAAGCAGGCGAGTAGGCAGAGCAGGCTGGATGCCTGGGAGGCAGCTCCAGCTGTCTGCTGGGGAATCGGTTGTTTCTTACTTAGTAGGAGTGTTAATGTAAGAGGAGGAATACATTACCGATGGTTCCTTGGAAAACGCAACCTGGATGCTCTGCATGAGAATCTTTTTATAAAAACTTGAAAATTGAGAGCATACAAATTAAAATTCATGGGAATGGCTTATCAGTTATAGCTAGCCACCAGCAGCACACTGTCAGGGATATTCCTAGTATCAAACGTTATTGTCCCTGCACTGAAACCGTTCAGAAACTGTGGCTTTTCTGTTGCTCATCTAAGCTGGTCTTTCCACATCTCTGAGCTTCAAGCAGCATGAAGAGAAGCTGAGCTGCCAGCTGAGGAGAGCCAGAATCCGGATCCAGACGCGCTTCAGGCCTCGCATCTCTGCAGCTGGCATGTGCTCCTGCTGGCCCTGCCTTCCCAGCAGATGGCACTAATGCCAGCAAGGTCCAGGGAGGGCAGGAGGGAGCGCTCCTCCAAGCGCTCTGGAGGCAGAGGCAACCAGTGCAGGGGTGTGGTGGAGACGCGCCTGAGAGAATGGAGGCCTCGCACACGGCCCAGGGCTTCTCGGGGAAACGCGAGTGGAGTCTCACTAGGATGTCCCTCCGGTGCAGGCCGCTCAGCACTCCTGCCTCCACCACATACACACCGAAGGTCAGTAACACCCCCAACCAACCTAACAGCCAGAATCAAAGCAAAATCCACATGCAATTTAAAATGCTGTTGGAGAAGGGGTAAAAACCACAGGCACTGAATACCCTGAGGTAGGCAGAAAGACGAGGAGAAAGCACAGCGGGCAGAGAAAGCGTGAGGGACAGGGGAACACAGGTTTGACGGGGACGGGCAGGAAAGGGCCTCCTCTAGTGACTTTCACCTGCAGAACCAAGTCTGAGCTCAGGAAGCAGCACCCTTCGGAGCGTGTCTCCACTCCAAGCTTTCTCCCGACGGCGCCCAACCGACAGGCCGCCTTCAGAGACAACTCCAGGCTCTCCTGACCTGAGGCACTGATTTCACACCTCCGTGCTTTGCATGTGTGTCTACCTCGACTTAGAATGCATTCCTCAAAGCAAACTCCCAGCCAGCCATCAACACCAGCCAGACTTGTGAAGCCATACCAAGCCCCTCATCACTCGGGCCTTCTTTCCTCCCCAGAGCCCTGCACGCGCTCCTCCTGCACAGCACTGGCACACGCTCTGCATCATGCCCAACTCCACCCACCACCTGAACTAAGAGCCACTACAGGGCTACTGCTAAGAAAGGCAACGCCAAAGAATGCTCAAACTGCCGCACAATTGCACTCATCTCACAAGCTAGTAAAGTGATGCTCAAAATCCTCCAAGCCAGGCTTCAGCAATACGTGAACCGTCAACTCCCTGATGTTCAAGCTAGTTTTAGAAAAGGCAGAGGAACCAGAGATCAAATTGCCAACATCCGCTGAATCATGGACAAAGCAAGAGAGTTCCAGAAAAACATCTATTTCTGCTTTATTGACTATGCCAAAGCCTCTGACTGTGTGGATCACAATAAACTGTGGGAAATTCTGAAAGAGACGGGAATACCAGACCACCTAACCTGCCTCCTGAGAAATCTGTATGTACGTCAGGAAGCAACAGTTAGAACTGGACATGGAACAACAGACTGGTTCCAAACAGGAAAAGGAGTACGTCAAGGCTGTATACCGTCACCCTGCTTATTTAACTTCTATGCAGAGTACATCATGAGAAATGCTGGACTGGAAGAAACACAAGCTGGAACCAAGATTGCCGGGAGAAATATCAATACCCTCAGATAAGCAGATGTCACCACCCTTATGGCAGAAAGTGAAGAGGAACTAAAGAGCCTCTTGATTAAAGTGAAAGAGGAGAGTGAAAAAGTTGGCTTAAAGCTCAACATTCAGAAAACGAAAGATCATGGCATCTGGTCCCATCACTTCATGGGAAACAGATGGGGAAACAGTGGAAACAGTGTCAGACTTTATTTTTGAGGGGCTCCAAAATCACTGCAGGTGGTGACTGCAGCCATGAAATTAAAAGATGCTTACTCCTTGAAAGAAAAGTTATGACCAACCTAGATAGTATATTCAAAAGCAGAGACATTATTTTGCCGACTAAGATCCATCTAGTCAAGGTTGGTTTTTCCTGTGGTCATGTATGGATGTGAGAGTTGGACTGTGAAGAAGGCTGAGCGCCGAAGAATTGATGCTTTTGAACTGTGGTGTTGGAGAAGACTCTTGAGAGTCCCTTGGACTGCAGTAAGCTGGATTCAAGACTGCAGGGAGAAATATCAGTAACCTCAGATAAGCAGATGTCACCACCCTTATGGCAGAAAGTGAAGAGGAACTAAAGAGCCTCTTGATTAAAGTGAAAGAGGAGAGTGAAAAAGTTGGCTTAAAGCTCAACATTCAGAAAACGAAAGATCATGGCATCTGGTCCCATCACTTCATGGGAAACAGATGGGGAAACAGTGGAAACAGTGTCAGACTTTATTTTTGAGGGGCTCCAAAATCACTGCAGGTGGTGACTGCAGCCATGAAATTAAAAGATGCTTACTCCTTGAAAGAAAAGTTATGACCAACCTAGATAGTATATTCAAAAGCAGAGACATTATTTTGCCGACTAAGATCCATCTAGTCAAGGTTGGTTTTTCCTGTGGTCATGTATGGATGTGAGAGTTGGACTGTGAAGAAGGCTGAGCGCCGAAGAATTGATGCTTTTGAACTGTGGTGTTGGAGAAGACTCTTGAGAGTCCCTTGGACTGCAGGGAGATCCAACCAGTCCATCCTGAAGGAGATCAGCCCTGGGATTTCTTTGGAAGGAATGATGCTAAAGCTGAAACTCCAGTACTTTGGCCATCTCATGCGAAGAGTTGACTCATTGGAAAAGACTGATGCTGGGAGGGATTGGGGACAGGAGGAGAAGGGGACGACAGAGGATGAGATGGCTGGATGGCATCACGGACTCGATGGACGCGAGTCTGAGTGAACTCTGGGAATTGGTGATGGACAGGGAGGCCTGGCGTGCTGCGATTCATGGGGTCGCAGAGTCAGACACGACTGAGCGGCTGAACTGAACAGGGCTGGGAGCATGTGAGTCTCAGTATATAACAGTGCTCAGCAGGAGTTTTCTAGTGAATGACCTTGCAAGAAAGGTTTTTTTAAAAGGCTAAACCACAACACAAGCAAAAAGCAGACAGCAGATACTCTCTGTTCCTGTCAACTTGAATCTCTGGTTGAGTATCACAGGAATAGACAGATGGGAAGGCCCTGTCACTTGCAAGCTGGGTGTCCACAGTCGTGTTCACTAACCTCTGCCTCAAAGTTCCACTTATTCACAGTAACCAGCTCTGCACTGTAGTTGTGAGGATTTATTAGTGTGTGCTAAAAAAAAAGCAAAATGCAACAAAGAGCTGGCTAAACGGGAGATCTGCTAGTCTGCCTTCATCACAAAACCCACAGGACAGGGCGGTACACAGTCAGGAGCGTGGCCACCATGGGGCTTTGGCTGGAGCCACCGGGGGTCTTGTTTGTTAAGGTCTCACATATTACTAAGCCAGAGCACTAGCGCAGAGAGACACAAAGAAAATCATCTTCCCAATAAAACAGGCCCAGCCGCTCAGACAGCAGTGATGCTCAGAGTGACGTGCTGAGAGGCAAGCGGCTCTGACACGGCACAGAGAGGCACGCCACCTCACGTGTGAGGCTCTCTACAGACCCAGCTTGGTGGTTCTCCAGCGTCTTCTCTTGGAGTTGTGCCTGATTTTATCATCAGTTTTCACTCGAATTCATTGGGGAATGGGACAACTCTGCTTTTGTTTCTTGGCCTGGAATCACTTGATTCTGAAAATCTTATGAGAAGACATAGCGAAGAGCAAACTCAACCACACACAGGATGGCGGGGAAGAGGAGTGAGCCCGTCTGTCAGAGGAGCTGAAAGTCAACAAATCCAGCAGCTTCTCTTCCAGCTGCACGGTGTTCCCTACCGTATTCAGAGCAGTCCCTAGTGACCCTGACCTCCACGGGCCCCTCTGATAGTGCACACTACGGTCCTCTTGTCTCTGACCACGTTCCCTCTGTCCTTTTCTGAAACTTGCCCTCTAAAGACACCTAAAGTCAGGCATCCCTTTGGCTCAGCTCTCATTTTTTTCTCATCTTGTCCACTCTCGAGGCTTCAATTCGTATCTCTATGGAGATGATTCCGTGATCTCTCAGTCACATTCAGCAAGTGTTTCAAATTGAACTTACCCGAAACACTTATCTTACTTAGACGATTGAGCAAAGAGCTTCAATTCTCTTTCATACCATTTTTTCTCTTTTTTCCCGATTCTTATACCCCTCACCACTCCTCAGCTTCCTCTTCTGCTCATCTCTTAGAAGGACTCGTCTGTTACCTTGTTGGTCTTTCTATCTCACTGCTTCTTAACCTTTCTGGGATAATGGAGCTTTTGAAAATCTAATGAATGTTCTGCATTGTTTACTAAAAAGATAAAGATACGGAACACATGCATGCCCCTCAACCATGACCTCCAATGGGAATCTCACCCATGACCTCCAATGGGAATCTCACCCATGACCTCCAATGAGAATCTCACCCATGACCTTCAATGGGAATCTCACTCATGGCCTCCAATGGGAATCTCACCCATGGCCTCCAATGGGAATCTCATTCATGGCCTCCAATGGGAATCTCACCCATGGCCTCCAATGGGAATCTCACCCATGGCCTCCGATGGGAATCTCACCCATGGCCTCCGATGGGAATCTCACCCATGACCTCCAATGAGAATCTGTCATTCACTTGAGACTGTCACCAACACAAATCTTCACCTCTAGATTCTCCTTCCCTCTTATTTTCAAGATGCCTTCTGGATACAGCTTATATGGCCTACTGCATCACAAACTTAACAATTCCAAATCAGAAATCACTATCTCTCCTTAACAAACCTCCTCTGCTGATGGTATTCCTTCTCTCCTAAGGGCACCACCATCCTCCCAGGCTCCCACGCTAGAAGACTTGAAATTAACTATGGCTATGCTGTATTACCAAGTCCGCTCTCAGAAGCCACTCTCAAATCCAATCGCACCTCTCTCAGCCTCTCACCCTTCAAGCCCTCATAACTCGTAACTCTTTGCTTCATCCCACACCTGCCATGATCAGAAGTCCACCATTCCTCTGACAAGAGCCCCGTTACGGATTCTGTCTTTGTAAAGGCTCTCATCTCCATCTGCGATAGTCCTCGCCTGCTATATTACTTTACCTCCAGAAGGTTACAATAGCCTCCTTCTTGAGTCCCCACCCATTTTTCCCCCGTAATTTCCACCAGTGTTGACCTATTCCCCCTCCACGCTCCAAAACTGACCATGTGCCTGCCTCTTTTTAAAACACTGATGCATCTTCAATGTGCAAATACACAACCAAACTCGGGTCTGCCTCTAGTGTCTTCTACAGTCTGCCACCTAAATGCTTTGCCAGGATTGGATTCCACAGCTCAGACTGTCAGTTTCAGCTATTATCTTTCTTTCCTTCTTTTTTTAAAAATACGGAACACGTCACGAATTTGCGTGTCATCCCTTGAGCAGGGGCCATGCTAATCTCTGCGTCTTTCCAGTTTTAGTATATGTAATGCCGAGGCGCGCACTCAGCTATTATCTTTCTATCAAAATCACACTCTCTCCTAAAGGCCCAATTTAAGCTCCACTCTTCATCTTTATATCTTCTGCATGAGGATTAGGAAAAGGACTGCACAGAAAAGGCAAATTCCTAAGAACTGATTCAGGAAATGAAAGGAAGAAAAAACTTCTTCCTGAAAATCCTTAAATCTTTCTGGAAGCTTTTTTTTTTTTTTTATTACTATTCAAATACTAACTTTTCAAACAAGAAGCCCTCCTTAAACCCAGCATTATTAACCAACATTAGAGACCAATGATGTACAATGTAGACTAAATCATCGAGTAGATATCACTCTCAAAATGCAAAGGTGTGATCTAGACCAGGACTCCAGCCCCAGTAGCGTCTGCACCTTGATCTGAAGAAAGGAGCATCACAGTAAGAGGACTCGATGCTTCACCTGATAAGAAGCTGAGGTCAAGTAAGTCTACAGCAGTGACAGAAAGCTGCCAGACCTACGTCAGCTTCAGATGAGTGAAAATCCTTATCAGATTAAAAAAAAATACTTTCAACTGAAATGTCATAAAACTACTTTTAGTAGTTATTTTAAAGGGCTGGAAGATGTCTGAACCTCTCACAGAAGGACGTGTTCACCAGCACACTTCCCAACAAGTGAAAACAGCAATGAGATGTATCACAGAAGCAATGCTACAGGCAGTATATTCTGCTACGATCTAGGACCTTATTTCTTTTAAGCCTGACCTAATTCAAATTTTCTCTTCACTCCTAAGCCTTTTGAGTTGCTGTTACTTTTCAGTTGGACATAGTGAAGCATTTTGCTTCCGAAAAGAATGAACATATTCAAGATGAATTGGAAGACTTTAATTAAAAATCTTTTTTGAAAAAATGTTAACACTTGGCAAAAATTGCTCTCTATGGTATTTATAAAACTATGATCGTTCAAATTTGAATACATTTTTGAAACAGAAATGTTTATAACAGTAGAACAAGCTAAAATCCTAAAATAAGTCATTACATTAAGGAAAGCAAGGGCTTAGACGATCAAGAATCCACCTGCAATGCAGGAGACCCAGGTTCGATCTCTGTGCCGACAGATCCCCTGGAGAACGGAATGGCAACCCACTCCACTGTCCTTGCCTGGAGAATTCCACGGACAGAGGAGCCTGGCGGGCTGTAGAGCCCATGGACGCGCAGGGAGTCGGACGCGGCTGAGCAACGCGCGCACACAAGCAGGGTGTAACGGAGAGCTCCGCAGCGACCGCGAGAGGGCCGCGCTCGAGGGTCTCAGGTCTGAGTCTGGTTGCACGGCTGCAGGAACTGGCTTCACCGGGAAATGCTTTCTCATCTGAAGGGTATCACCGCCTTTCCCTCCCTCCAGATGGCTGTTCAAATAAGATGAGGTAATGGACCTGGCACAGTACCTACCACGAAGCGCTCAACAAATACTAGCTTCCTTCGTTCGACAGAAAAGACACGCTCCCAAGAAGATTTAGGCGTGAGGGTGTCTACACTCGCACAAGTCTTCACCAGCACCAAACACGGCAGCTGGTTGGTTCTGATGAAAAAGCCAGACCCCCATTCCACGAACGTTTCTGAGGACACGCTGGATGGGGACGAGAGCCTGCATGTAGCTCTGGAGGACGCCATTAGAGCAGGGCTGCACACACACACACACACACGACCACGAAAATGCCCAGGAATTGGGGTTCAAACGTCTGCAGCCTTTGACGCTGGCAGGAGCGCTCACGCCGCGCGGAGAGAAAGCAAGTCAGGCTGGGCCCAGCTCCGGATGCCCACTCCAATGAACCGCAGAGCGACGCGGGCTCATCCTGCCGCGGCGCCAGCAGCGCGGCACTAAAACCCATTTCGAGCCTGAAAAGAATCCACCGCGAACGCCCGCTCGCAAGGCTGCGCGGGCGGCGCCGGCGTCGCGGAGCGCACCTCGCGAACGCCGCCGGCGACCACGGGCTAGGGCCGGGGCCGTGCACGCCCGCCGCGGCGAGCGCCCGGGGGAGTCGGCGGCCGCGCGCGCCCGGGCGG
>SJYG01000399.1:995539-1007431 GCA_006410535.1 Litocranius walleri | reverse complement strand
CCCCTCCCCTCCCGTCCTCGCCCCTCCCCTCCCCTCCCCCGCCCCGACAGCCGGGCGCCGGGGACCCGGGCGCCAGACCCGAAGGCCGCGCCGACCCCGCCGTATCCCGCCGTGCGCCCGGCGCGGCCTCTGCGCGTGCGCGGTCCACACGAACTTGAGGCCTCGACGCCCGGATAGAAACCGGAAGAGGGACGGAGACCGAGAAAGATATTTGCATCCCGAGACAGAGTGAAAACCCAGAGCTGGACGCCGAGGAGAGAGTCCGGGACGGGCGGGGCCCGCTGGGGTCGGACGGAGGCTCATTCAGCGGGCGTTCCTTACCGCGATCCTGCCGGTCCAGGCTCCCCAGACTTACCCTCCCGCGGGGCCAGACGTGCACGCACAGCGTGTGGACAGAAGAAGCGACGAGTTGCAAGGAAGACTGGGTGGGAGACGCCAGTCGTGGTGGCGTTATGGAAAAATACGAGGCAGAGTGAGGTTCGGGCAACCTAGACAGCATATTAAAAAGCAGAGACATCACTTTGCCAACAACGGTCCCTCTAGTCAAAGCTACAGTTTTTCCAGTGGTCATCTATGGATGTGAGAGTTGGACTGTGAGAAAGCTGAGCGCCGAAAATGGACGCTTTTGAACTGTGGTGTTGGAGAAGACTCTTGAGAGTCCCTTGGACTCCAAGGAGATCCAACCAGTCCATCCTAAAGGAGATCAGTCCTGGGTGTTCTTTGGAAGGACTGATGCTGAAACTCCAGTACTTTGGCCACATGATGCGAAGAGCTGACTCATTTGAAAAGACCCTGATGCTGGGAAGGACTGAGAGCAAGAGGAAAAGGGGATGACGGAGGATGAGATGGTTAGATGGCCTCACGGACTCAATGGACATGAGTTTGAGTAGACTCCGAGAGTTGGTGATGGACAGGGAGTCCTGGCGTGCTGCAGTCCATGGGATCGCAAAGAGTCGGACATGACTGAGTAACTGAACTGAAAGAGGTTCGGAACTAGGGTGTTGAAACACTGAGAACGACATTAGACTGAGAGACTTGAGACCCAGATTGGTAGACATGAAAAGAACCTCAGACATAGGACATGCTGAAATAAAAACGCAAAGATAGAATCACTGAAAACCAGAGCAGTAAGGTCTAGGGAGATGGAGACAAACACACTGAGGCTCAGAAATAGTCACAGACCACAGGTTGAAAAATAAGAGTCAGACTCTTGAAGCAAGTGAACGCCGAGAATAGCTAAGATGGAGAGGGAAAACCCATCTCCCCGCTGGTTCTGGACCTCCACCCGCACCCTCTTTGGAGAGGAGTCAGAATGGGAGCCCTGCATCCTGATTGTCCAGCACTGTGGTCTTGAAAGCCTAGACTTCCAGGAATCAACAAAGATCAACTAGACAATCTCCAAGCAAAAAAAATAAATGAACCCTCTAGGAAAAAAAAATGTGTGGCACATGAGAAAAGAGAGTGCTGGAGCCAAAAAGCACTCCTTTGCAATAAATATATTTAGCTCATGAAGCAGAACCCAGTTTTAGAAAGCACCTAATTCTTATTCTCAATTAAAAAGAGGACATTGGTTTTAAAGAACAGGCCGAGATAAATGGAGAGTATCCTGAAATTAAAATCACGATAGTCAAAGTAAAAGTGGTGATCAGAGCAGTAAAAAGCATATGGCAATCAGGGTCCATCAGCAACATAGAAGACAACTATGAGGAAAAGTGAGTGATGAAGCTCCTGGAGAAGAAAACGCACAGGAGAACGCACGGAGAGTCGAACTATAGGCACCCCTGAAGAAGACAGCAAATCCATTAGACGTGATAAATTATACCAAAAGAAATTTTGCCTTCGGTCTAAAAAGATCTGGGGTGGAGGGGGAGAACTGAGTGAGTTCTCTGAATCCAGAAAAGTAAACAGAAGCCAACTTCAAGAAACAATCTGGAGGGGCTTCCCTGGTGGCTCAGCAGTAAAAAGAAAAAAAAAAAAAAAATGCCCAATGCAGAAGACACTCCCTGTGGCCCAGGTCCGGGAAGGCCCCACAGCGACAGCCTGCGCACAGCAACTGCTGAAGCCAGTAAAGCCTGCTCTGCCACAAGAGAAGCCGCTGCAGTGAGAAGCCTGCACACGGCAAGAGAGAGCAGCTCCCACTCCCAGCACCTAGAGAAACCCACATGGCAGGAAGACCCAGCACAACCAAAGATTAAGTAATTAATCTTAAAAAATAATAATCTGGAAAAGTCCTGAACTTTCAGATAGAAAAAAAACAGTATTTGATCATTTAAGAGAGAAAAAGGACTATTTGAAAAGCTGAAAGCTGGGCCTTCCCTAGTGCTCCACCGTCTAATGCAGGGGATGAAGATTTGATCCCTGGCTGGGAAACTAAGATCCTGTATGTATGTTTCAAAGCTCAGCCAAACTCTAAAAAGCTGAAAGCTGGTTTTCTGCAGATGCCTCCCCTGTAATAATAAAATGCCAAATAAAAATGGGAACAAGTTAGCAGGAGTCTGAGAGGGTTATCCATGTGGCATCCTACAGGTGCTTCGGCTCCACGTTTTCCAAACTGCCGACAGTTACCTGCAGGAGCCCTGCACTCAGACTGCAAGACAGAGCTTGAACCTTGGCTTGTCTGCTTACTATCTGCACGGCTTTGGCCTCAGTTTCCCCACTCTTAAAACAGAGATCACAACAGCACTTACCTCCCTATTGTACAGAATAAGACAACAGATGTAAAGCTCCTGGCACCTAATCAGTTCAGTTCAGTCGCTCAGTCGTGTCTCACTCTTTGTGACCCCATGAATCGCAGCACGCCAGGCGTCCCTGTCCATTACCAACTCCCGGAGTTCACTCAGACTCACATCCGTCGAGTCCGTGATGCCATCCAGCCATCTCATCCTCGGTCGTCCCCTTCTCCTCCTGCCCCCAATCCTTCCCAGCATCAGAGTTTTTTCCAATGAGTCAACTCTTCTCATGGGGTGGCCAAAGTACTGGAGTTTCAGCTTTAGCATCATTCCTTCCAAAGAAAGGAAGGAATGATCTTCAGAATGGACTGGTTGGTTCTCCTTGTAGTCCAAGGGACTCTCAAGAGTCTTCTCCAACACCACAGTTCAAAAGCATCAATTCTTCGCCACTCAGCATTCTTCACAGTCCAACTCTCACATCCATACATGACCACAGGAAAAACCATAGCCTTGACTAGACGGACCTTATTCGGCCAAGTAATGTCTCTGCTTTTCAATATGCTATCTAGGTTGGTCATAACTTTTCTTCCAAGGAGTAAGCATCTTTTAATTTCATGGCTGCAGTCACCATCTGCAGTGATTTTGGAGCCCCCCCAAAATAAAGTCTGATACTGTTTCCACTGTTTCTCCATCTATTTCCCATGAAGCGATGGGACCAGATGCCATGATCTTCGTTTTCTGAAGGCTGAGCTTTAAGCCAACTTTTTTGCTCTCCTCTTTCACTTTCATCAAGAGGCTTTTCGTTCCTCTTCACTTTCTGCCATAAGGGTGGTGTCATCTGCATATCTGAGGTTATTGATATTTCTCCCGGCAATCTTGATTCCAGCTTGTGCTTCTTCCAGCCCAGCGTTTCTCATGATGTACTCTGCATAGAAGTTAAATAAGCAGGGTAACGACATACAGCCTTGATGTACTCCTTTTCCTGTTTGGAACCAGTCTGTTGTTCCATGTCCAGATCTAACTGTTGCTTCCTGACCTGCATTTAGGTTTCTCAAGAGGCAAGTATTCCTCAAGAGGTCCGGTATTCCCATCTCTTTCAGAATTTTCCACAGTTGATTGTGTTCCACAAAGTCAAGGGCTTTGGCATAGTCAATAAAGCAGAAATAGATGTTTTTCTGGAACTCTCTTGCTTTTTCGATCATCCAGCAGATGTTGGCAATTTGATCTCTGGTTACTCTGCCTTTTCTAAAACCAGCTTGAACATCAGGGAGTTCACGGTTCACGTATTGCTGAAGCCTGGCTTGCAGG
Source organism: Litocranius walleri (assembly GCA_006410535.1). NCBI lineage: Eukaryota > Metazoa > Chordata > Mammalia > Artiodactyla > Bovidae > Litocranius > Litocranius walleri. The sequence goes on along the minus strand of SJYG01000399.1, from coordinate 1,003,454 downwards.
ATTTTGAGCATTACTTTACTAGTGTGTGAGATGAGCGCAATTGTACAATAGTTTGAGCATTCTTTGGCATTGCCTTTCTTTGGGATTGGAATGAAAACTGACCTTTTCCAGTCCTGTGGCCACTGCTGAGTTTTCCAGATTTGCTTGCATATTGAGTGCAGCACTTTCACAGCACCAGGTTTCAGGATTTGAAACAGCTCCACTGGAATTCCATCATCTCCACTAGCTTTGTTCGTAGTGATGCTTTCCAAGGCCCGTTCAGTAAATGCTATCTCTAATTACTATCGACCCCACCCAGACCTGTTTCTCATCTCAGGCTTCTGGATCCTATCACCACCCAGATCCTCCAGCTGAGGTCCGGGGATGATCCTGACAATTCATTTTACCTTACTCCCAACCCCTCCCTGCATCTGACCCATTGCAAACTCCTATACATTCTGTTTTTTCAGTATTTTGGAAATCACTGCTACTCAAAGTGTGGCCTCCAGACCAGCATCAGGTAGGGTCTATTCGGAACACAATATCCTGGGCCCCACCCCAGACCCACTGACTCAGGATCTGCATTTAACAAGACCCCTAGTGGTTTCATATGCATCTGAAACTTTTGGAAAGCACTGTTTTATTTTCTTTTTAGTTGAGCTATAAGTGATATATGACAGCCCCTGCCCTCCGCCCTGCTTTTGCCCGCTCCTCGTGCTCCAGACAGACCAGACAGCTCTCAGCTCTTTTCTGCCCTCCAGCCTTGCCACGTACCTCTCTCTCTGCGGGTAACGAGAGTCGTCTCTTCATTCTTCTAGCATCTGTGGGCGTTTTAAAGTCACTGACTTTCTCCGGAGAACTTCTCTTGCCTGGTTCTGTGGTCGCTAAGCAACCCTGTGATGAGAGTCTGGCTTCCCTTGTGGTCTTCGACAGGGAAAGTGCACTGACCAGGAGACAGCCCTGCTCAGGTCCTTTGGCAATTGCTGTTCCCTCCAAGATGGGATTTAGATACACATCAGCCTCTGCTGAGTCAGGCTGGCGCGAGCCAGGCCCGGCGGGGAGAATCATCTAGCTAGACTGACAACAAGAAATTTCCAGAAGCACGGAGCTGAGAACCTGAGAACGTGGCTCTGGAGCGCTAGGAGGCCGTGGAAACCGCTAGCCAAGCCTAAGTGAGAGCTGCTCCGTTGCATCAGACTCTTTGCGACGCCGTGGACTTTACATACAGCCCATGGACTTCTCCAGGCCAGAATACCTGAGTGGGTAGCTGTTCCCTTCTTCCAGAGATCTTCCCAACCCAGGGATCAAACCCAGGTCTCCCACATTGCAGGCAGATTCTTTACCAGCTGAGCCACCAGGGAAGCCCGAGACCTAAGTCCCCGCTTAGACGGCTCGCTGGCCGCTTTGCTGTCTTCCCGAGTGTCCCTCTGGAGGCGACGGTGCGCAGACCTGTGCTCTTGGAAGACACGTGGGCATCTGTTGTTTTCTGCCAACGTTGACCCCTTCTCCTTCTGGTAGCAACAATCCAGCTTTCTTTTTGCGGGGGTGAACTCTCCCTTCTACACACTTAGAGCATTTGGCCCCACACCTCCCAAGTCAGGAATAAGCGTGTGACCCAGGGATCCCCCAGTCAGAGTCACAGACGTTGGTTCAAAAGATGAGCGTGAGACCTGATGCAGGCCAGTGACACTCAGCCCAGACTTCTGCAAAAACAACTAGGAGGGGGCACTTCCCTTCTGCCAAGGTTGCCAGGGCAAGGGTATGGGACTGGGGCCAAACACGACACAGCCTGAGAACTGCCCTCTAGGATAAAGCTGAGTTGGGGAGGCAGGGTCCAGGGACGGAGGCAATTTCCTGACGACACAGTTTGACGATTCAGCCGAGGCTGGACTTCACGAGTGCGCGGGACAGCATGTATTCTCTTCTTTAAGTGAAGTCAATTTGAGGTAGGGTTTTGTCACTTGAAACCACAAGAGTCTGTGACTAACACATGACCCAACTAACTCCCTTTCCTGCAAAAACTGCTCAGAATCATACAATAAATCACTGGGACGTGAATCAGAAACTCACGAATGATGAAATGAGAGAAAAGAACTGGCAGTGAGCCTTGAAACCAGCTAAAGATGGAGAGATAACTGGATAAAAACACCCCTCAGTAGAGACTGAGGCTGATGAGCTGAAGTAATTGTTGTTGCTATGGTAACAAACAAACTGCAAAAGGGAAAAATTGAGAAAGAGGATTTTTTTTTTAAACCGGGGTTTTAACCTCAGATTAATGCAATGAAAACCAGAGAGGAAGAAAGAGGGTAGGAAAAGCAAGGTACTAAGCCCTCGTTTTACATAAAATGAAGAAAAGAGTTATTGTAAAAAATCGTGTAATTTCTTTTTTTTTCAGTGTAAAAGTTTTATGTCTACCCGATCAGTTATTTTGTTGCTTTTGTTGCGGTTCAGTCGCTGCGGCCTGACTCCACTGTCCTCTACTATCTTCTGGAGTTTGCGCAAGTTCGTGCTTACTGAGTCAGTGATGCTATCTATCCATCTCGTCTTTTGCCACCCCCTTCTCCTTTTGCCTTCAATCTTCCCCAGCATCAGGGTCTTTTTTCAGTGAGATAGCTCTTCGTGTCAAGTTACAAGAGATAAAGGGAAGAAGGTAATTCACAGAACAAAGATCGAGACCCGTAACCGGAGGCGTAATGGACACTTTCCTCACGTTGTGATCAGAAAAGAGACGGCAAGGAACCACTAAAAAAAGAGTCAAAATACTAGAAAATTAGATGATGGAAAGGTAAAGTAGGTCTAACAACTAAGGGAAATGTAAATTAAAAAAAACATAAGAAGCTAAAATCCCTGTATAAAAATATGAAAATCTCAGCTCAAAGGACAAACTCTGAGTATGTACTCTTGTTAGCAAAGATGTGCCAAAGAGAAGACAGATATTGTATGTTAACACATGCATTTGGAATCTAGAAAGGCTGATAAACGTGTTTGCAGGGCAGCGATGGCGACCCAGAACAGACTGTGGACACAGTGGGGGAAGGGGGGACGAACAGAGACAGTAGCCTGGAAACCTACTCAGTACCACGTGCAAACCAGGCAGCAAGTGGGGATTTGCGTGCGACACAGAAGCGCAGCCCAGTGCTCTGTGACACCGGCCGGGGAGGGCGGGGAGGGAGAAGGGGGGCGGCTCCTGTGGGAGGGACATACGTCTGCCTGCGGTTGACTCATGCCAAGGAATGGCAGAAACACAATATTGTAAAGTGATTATCCCCCATAAAAAAAGAAAAGACGTGCCAAAAAATACACGCAGAATAAAAGGTCACTGCGAAACCAAATTCACCATATTACACAGCAGCACAAAAGAGGAGACAAATAATCTTTGGAAATACAACGAACAGAAACCCAGCTAGAGTAAAATTTATCACAGTGAAATCCGTGACAGAGACTGCGGTTTATACAGTGAGGATGAAGATAAGGGGAACAGCACCATAATAAGGCTTAAAAGTAGAGTAAAAGGTGAGCCCCACTCCTACATATAGTATAGAAGATATCTTGCCACAAATAGGTCTTTTGTTTGACTGATGACTTTTTTGGCCATGAGGCATGTGGGATCTCAGTTCCCAGATCAGGGATCCCACTGGTAGCCCCTGCAGTGGAAGGCCAGACTCTCAACCACATTTCTGATTGCTGATTTCTGGAGTCTCTCTAGTTCCATCAATCTATGGGTTTACCCTTGTGGCAGTAGCAGGGTATTAATTCAAAATTCGTTTTTTGGCCGTGCCATGCGGCACATAGTTCCCCAATCAGGGGATCAAACTTGCTCCCCCTGCACTGGAAGCTCGGAGTGTCAACCACTGGCCCACTGGGAAAGTCCCCCAGACTGTCTTAATTACTGCAGCTATACAGGAAGTCTTAAAACCAGATATGGGGAGTCTCTAACTTTATCCATGTTTTTCTAAACTCTTTGAAATACTATGTTTCTTTTGACTGCCAATATCAATTTTGGTCATGGCTTTCCTTCCAAGGAGCAAGGGTCTTTTAATTTCATGGCTGCAGTCACCATCTGCAGTAATTCTGGAGCTATGACCAACCTAGGCAGCATATTAAAAAGTAGAGACATTGCTTTGCCAACAAAGGTCCATCTTACCAAAACTATATGGTTTTTCCAGTGGTCATGTATGGATGTGAGAGTTGGACTATAAAGAAAGCTGAGCGCCGAAGAATTGATGCTTTTGAACTGTGATGTTGGAGAAGACTCTTGAGAGTCCCTTGGACTGCAAGGAGATCCAACCAGTCCATCCTAAAGGAAATAAGTCCGGAATGTTCACTGGAAGGATGGATGCTGAAGCTGAAACTCCAATACTTTGACCAATTGATGCAAAGAAGTGACTCATTGGAAAAGACCCTGATGCTGGGAAAGATTGAAGGCGGGAGGAGAAGGGGACGACAGAGGATGGGATAGTTGGATGGCATCACCAACTCAATGAAAATGAGTTTGAGTAAGCTCCGGGAATTGGTGATGGACAGGGAGGCTTGGCATGTTGCAGTCCATGGGGTCGCAAAGAGTGGGACACGACTGAGCGACTGAACTGAACTGGTCAATTTTGGACTGTGGTGCTAGAGAAGACTCTTGAGGGTCCCTCGGACTGCAAGGAGATCAAACCAGTCCATCCTAAAGTAAATCAGTCCTGAATATTCACTGGAAAGACTAGTGCTGAAGCTTCCAAACTATTTCTTTCACTTTTTTTTTTTTTTTTAGCCTTGCCACGTAGCCTGACCCCTGAGCAGAAGGGGTTATGATCAGATGGCAGAACTTCCAAATAGGAGGGGAGTGACCGCCCACATGGTCATTTAGGGCCAAGAACAGGAGTCCAGCTCTGTCCCTGTTTCTTCAGAAAAAGTCTCTCCGTGCCATATACGTATCATCTGCTCATTCTCTCTGGTAACCAAGGAAATGCAGACGGAAACTACACCTGTCAAGCGCAGGAGTCCTGAGAGACTCGCGTTCAATCCCTGGGCCTGGAGGAGGGCACAGCAACCCGCTCCAGCATCCTTGCCTGGAGGACCCCATGGACAGAGGAGCCTGGCACGCTATACGTAGTCCATGGGGGTTGCTAAGAGTCGGATGCGACTGCCGTGCCTTAGCACCCACGCAGCCGAGGGAACGCAGCTGAGCCCCGAAGCGGTGCTGATGCGCACGTCATGCTGGCTGCTCAGCCGCATCCCTCTCTCTGACCCCATGGACTGTAGCCTGCCAGGGGCCCCGTCCATGGGACTTCCCAGGCAAGGAGGCCGGGGTGGGCAGCCATGGCCTACACCAGGGGTTTATACTCCTTACATTGATGAAACTGGAGTCCCATGGAACCAAGCACAGGTGAGGACGGGGAACGTGGACACGCCCTGTGTGCCGCCGCATGGCACAGGCCCTTTGCATAGCCCTCGGTGGGGGTGAGGACGAGTCCTGCATCCGAGTGGTGGCCCAGCCCGCCCCCAGCACTGGGCTCTGCAACTGCCATGTTGAAACTCCTGACGATTCATCCCAGGGCCCCATGTTTCGCTTTGTATCAGGCCCTGCAAATTCTGTGGCCAGTCCCCACCGGAGGTCCCACTCCTCCATAGGTACGTGGGCACCCGGACCCTGACCGAGGATGTTCACAGCAGCTCTGCTTCTGTAAGAAGCCAGAGCCCACCCCCCTGCACGGATGAATCCCAGAAGGAGACAATGAATAACAAGGACAGGGAGCAGAAGAATGCAGCCAGCAGGAGCCCCGTCAGAATGACAAGCAGGATGGAGACGCACAGGCAGGCAAGTCCACACAGAAATCCTTTACAGCATGAGGCAGAGGCTGGGCAAGGTTGCTCCCAGGTTGCCTGATGGGCCCATAGTTACGATCAATTACATCTGATCTGTGAGTTTGCTTCTCATGCAAACGTTTATGTCAAACGCTTGATGGAAGAACCGGCTCAGGCTGGATGAGGGGGCCGTGACAGGCGGCCGTCCTTGGCAGGGATAAAATGAGTTTGAGTAAGCTCCGGGAATTGGTGATGGACAGGGAGGCTTGGCATGTTGCAGTCCATGGGGTCGCAAAGAGTGGGACACGACTGAGCGACTGAACTGAACTGGTCAATTTTGGACTGTGGTGCTAGAGAAGACTCTTGAGGGTCCCTCGGACTGCAAGGAGATCAAACCAGTCCATCCTAAAGTAAATCAGTCCTGAATATTCACTGGAAAGACTAGTGCTGAAGCTTCCAAACTATTTCTTTCACTTTTTTTTTTTTTTTTAGCCTTGCCACGTAGCCTGACCCCTGAGCAGAAGGGGTTATGATCAGATGGCAGAACTTCCAAATAGGAGGGGAGTGACCGCCCACATGGTCATTTAGGGCCAAGAACAGGAGTCCAGCTCTGTCCCTGTTTCTTCAGAAAAAGTCTCTCCGTGCCATATACGTATCATCTGCTCATTCTCTCTGGTAACCAAGGAAATGCAGACGGAAACTACACCTGTCAAGCGCAGGAGTCCTGAGAGACTCGCGTTCAATCCCTGGGCCTGGAGGAGGGCACAGCAACCCGCTCCAGCATCCTTGCCTGGAGGACCCCATGGACAGAGGAGCCTGGCACGCTATACGTAGTCCATGGGGGTTGCTAAGAGTCGGATGCGACTGCCGTGCCTTAGCACCCACGCAGCCGAGGGAACGCAGCTGAGCCCCGAAGCGGTGCTGATGCGCACGTCATGCTGGCTGCTCAGCCGCATCCCTCTCTCTGACCCCATGGACTGTAGCCTGCCAGGGGCCCCGTCCATGGGACTTCCCAGGCAAGGAGGCCGGGGTGGGCAGCCATGGCCTACACCAGGGGTTTATACTCCTTACATTGATGAAACTGGAGTCCCATGGAACCAAGCACAGGTGAGGACGGGGAACGTGGACACGCCCTGTGTGCCGCCGCATGGCACAGGCCCTTTGCATAGCCCTCGGTGGGGGTGAGGACGAGTCCTGCATCCGAGTGGTGGCCCAGCCCGCCCCCAGCACTGGGCTCTGCAACTGCCATGTTGAAACTCCTGACGATTCATCCCAGGGCCCCATGTTTCGCTTTGTATCAGGCCCTGCAAATTCTGTGGCCAGTCCCCACCGGAGGTCCCACTCCTCCATAGGTACGTGGGCACCCGGACCCTGACCGAGGATGTTCACAGCAGCTCTGCTTCTGTAAGAAGCCAGAGCCCACCCCCCTGCACGGATGAATCCCAGAAGGAGACAATGAATAACAAGGACAGGGAGCAGAAGAATGCAGCCAGCAGGAGCCCCGTCAGAATGACAAGCAGGATGGAGACGCACAGGCAGGCAAGTCCACACAGAAATCCTTTACAGCATGAGGCAGAGGCTGGGCAAGGTTGCTCCCAGGTTGCCTGATGGGCCCATAGTTACGATCAATTACATCTGATCTGTGAGTTTGCTTCTCATGCAAACGTTTATGTCAAACGCTTGATGGAAGAACCGGCTCAGGCTGGATGAGGGGGCCGTGACAGGCGGCCGTCCTTGGCAGGGACACGCAGGCTGGACACAAGAGGCAGCTGCCTAGAACCAGCTTCCCCCGTGAGGCCCCGGTCACACAGAAGGACGAACTACACAGTGGACCTCAAGAGGACCAAACTGCGGCCTGTTTCCATAAGGTGTGTCCATGCAGTTCCGACTCCAAAATCTGTGACTCGTACATGAAATCTGTTTCGTTTCGGCAATTTTCTGTTGCTTGCCTTTCTGGGCAAAAAGGTGACTTTCATTTTCAGAGGTGGTGTTTTTTTTTTTGGTTTCATTTCTAAACATCTACCTTGGTTGTTCTGTTGCACACCCAAAGTCTTGCTTTCCTTCTCTTTTCCAAGTTCTGTCCTGCCTATCATTTTACTTTCATAATTTAGCAATGGAGGAGGGGGAGGGGGGGCGGAGGAGATGT
>SJYG01000399.1:968657-987518 GCA_006410535.1 Litocranius walleri | reverse complement strand
GGGGGGGGGGGGTGGTCACAACGCTGGAACAGTAACATCTTGTTGTTACCGTCTCAGTGACATGCACTCAGTCCCCTCTCACGTCACCACAGCAGAAAGAGCTCATGCTGCGACGGAGGCTCCGACGACGCAGTTTTAGCAACAAGCTGTCGTTTCAGGAGCCTGCTGCGTTCACACATGACGCAGCTGCCTGCTTGCAGATGAGGGCAGAGTGCAAACCCAGCCTTTGCCTGCACTGGGAACCTGACAGTCACGAGACTTGCTTCATCACTACGTGCACGCTGTGGAGGTGGTCTGGAACCAGCCCTCGAGGCCCCTGAGGTCTGCCTGCCCTGATCCTGTGCCTCCTTTTCTGCATGTTACGATGTGGAGACGAACCGAGGGTCTTCTGAACCCTGAAGCGGCCCTCGCTCCCAGAGCTAGCTCGCGCTCCGTGACTTGCTCGAGCCAGCCGGTCTGGGCCCAGGTCCTCAGCCACTTCCGTGGTCCCTGGCCCAGAACACCTTCCCTGCCCTGATGGCTGGGGACTGCCCCGCGGCCCAGAGCCCCTAGGCCTAGTCAAACCATCCGATTCTCAGCTTGCCGCAGTGCCTGCTCATGGGAGCCACGCTGTCCTCTGTCCCCTGGCCGACCCTGGGGGCTTCCCGCGTGGCCCTGGCATGGGAACCACAAGGAGGAGCCCTGCGCCTGTCATCCCGCCGCCCCTGATTACGAGCGTCTCACTGCCCGCGCCGTGAGGCCCGCACACCCTCTGCTGGAGAGAGCCCCACGCGGGTTCTGGCCACAGGCCCGTGGAGGCAGGAGCGCGGGGCGCGCTGGCCAGTGGGCTCCGGCGGGGGCCCTGTTGCCGCCTTCCTCGCCGAGGCCCGTCCCGCGCCCCACTCCGCGCTCACCTCTCGCCGGGCCTTCCGGAGGAACATCTCGTCGGTGCGGCGGATGGCCGCGCGGAGGGCCTCCGCGGGGTCCGTGGCCAGCTCCGGCCGGCGGGCGGCGACCGCGTGCACGTGCACGGACGCGTACCTCGCAGCGTCCGCTCCTCCGTGCCCGTCGAACACGGCGAAGTAGGCGCGCTCCACCGAGTCCTGGCGGGGAGTGCGGGGCGGGGTCACGGCCTGGCCTCCGGGCGCTGGGGGACGGCACGGCCTCGCCACCAGACCGGCGAGCTGGGGGCGGGGGTCTTGGGGAGGACGGCCCTCGGGAGCCTCAGCTTCTGCTCTGGCCCGGCTGCGGGGCGCGCGGACAGGGGCAGAGGCCCCAGGCGGCTCTGGGGGGTGGGCGGGGTGCAGCTCAGCAAGCAGGGGGCAGGCTGGGCAGGCCCGGGCCTCCCCAGCCCAGCGGGGCGGGGACGATGAGCCCGCCGCCCAGACCCGGGCAGGGGCTTATGGCAGCAGTGGCCGTCCCACTTGCCTGGGCTCCGGCCGGCGGCCCCGCTGGGCACCAGGGTCCCCTCCCACCCCGGGCCCCACTCACCTCCAGGCCGAAGAGCAGGTTGAAGGCGGGGAGGCACACGTGCCGGTCCTCCATCCTGCGGCGGGCATTGCGGATGGCGTGCGCAGACACCAGCCACTGCCGCTGCGGGGCCGGGGCTGCCTCGGGCACCTGTTGCTGCCACCGGCCGCACGCCTGCCAGAGGCGGTCGAAGAGGCTCCGTGCCAGGCCCGCCGCGTCCAGCACTGAGGGGCAGGACGGGGGCTTTTAGGGAGGCACCCCTGCAGACCCCCAGGGCTCCTTGATCCCAAGACCCCTGGAGTCCATCAGCCTGACTGCCCGGGTCCCTGGGCACAGCAGCCTAAAGACCCCCGCTCACAGCCTGTTCCACCAGCTACGACATGCCTGGTTTGGAAACACACGCACATAGGAGCCCCTGCCTGACTGCACGGCTGTAGCCCCAAGGAAAGAGCCAGAAACGCAAAGATGACTTAAGAACAAGTACAGGACCACCGCCGCCGCCGCCGCCGCTAGTCGCTTCAGTCGTGTCCAGCTACCAAGTGTGCATTAATGAGAAACAATATACATCCAAAAGCAGAGTAAATTCCGGTCCGTTTCCCCAGTGAAGAATTCAGAATTCAGCTGTTACTCTCGTACACAGCACCCCAGAGAGCGACCAGCGGAAGGAAGGAAGGCGCTCCTGACACACAGAGGCCTGGTGACTCTCCAGGGAACCCCGCTCAGAGGAAAAGGCCAATCATGCGTCACGTCACTTATCTGCACCCTCAAATGGTAAGAACACAGGGATGGGGGCCGTCGGGGCTTAGGGTGGCCACAGCGGTAACGTGGTATCTGCGTGGGATGAAACTACATCAAGATCCTAGTCTTGAGATTTAATCGGTTCCCAAAACGTTACCACTGGGGGCAGAGATGCGTGGGTCCCCACTGCCATTTCTCACAACTGAGGCCACAGCGACCCGAGTGTCAAGTTTAATTTTAAAAAGTTCAAGGATGGAACGGAAATCGACTTTGCAAACATATGAAGTGCTTACATCACAATCTATTTGAAAAATCAACATTAAGGAAAAAAACGCGTGAAAATGAGAGAGAGGGGAAATTCCACATTTGGTCGTGAGAACCTGAACGCCTCCGACCCATGTGGGCCCAGAAGATTTCAGGGGCAAGAAAGTCATAGACCCCACACGGTCAGCAGAGGGTGTCTGCAGGGCGGGGTCCCGGGCCAGGCTTGTCCTTGAACACACTATTTGGTGTTTTCCCCATCTCCCACTGCAACCAGCGGCTGGTTTTTGTTTTTGGGGCTGTGTGGGGTCTCAGTTACTGCATGTGGGATCCAGTTCCCAGACCAGGAAATCTACCCAGGTCCCCTGCATGGGGACCGTGGGGGTCTCAGCCACCACTGGGAGTCCCAGAAACTGGTTTTCACACAGGTCCATAAACGCTGACACTTTTCCTTGCAGAGTGGGGCCCAGCTCTCTGGGATGAGGCGGGCAGAGGCTCCCCTGCCCTGCCACACTGGGTCTCAGCCACACCTCTGCCCACAGCAGGGGTTCTTAGAACTCTTGAGCGATGCCAGTTTTGCAAGAATGGCTTCGAGGGAAGACTTGCCTGCACTCCACTCCCATGACAGGGGTGAGCTGATGAGCGTGGCGGGCCCAGGCCTGCTTGGAGGGCAGGGCAGGCTGAGCTGGTCCCCCCTGCCCCAGCCCTCGGAGCCCCCAGGCCTGGCTCTCGGCTGTGAGCCGCACCAGCTCCTTTCCGCCAGCAGGTGGTGCTGGCTTCCCGCTGAGGGGCCGGGGCATTTGCGGGCTGGTGAGCAGGCCTGGCAGGGGACAAGGCCAGCCTTGGGGCAGGAATGCGTGGTGGGGCTGGGCTGGAATGCGGCTGGGCGGGGAGCAGGGAAAAGGCTGTGTGTGTGTGTGTGTGTGTGTGTGGTGTGTGTNTTTGCGGGCTGGTGAGCAGGCCTGGCAGGGGACAAGGCCAGCCTTGGGGCAGGAATGCGTGGTGGGGCTGGGCTGGAATGCGGCTGGGCGGGGAGCAGGGAAAAGGCTGTGTGTGTGTGTGTGTGTGTGTGTGGTGTGTGTGTATGTGTGTGTGTGTCCCTCTGCCCTGCATGTGGCGCTGATGCTGGGGGGGAGTAATTATGTCAGGCGGTGGAGGTGCCAGGAAACCCCCTGTAACGTATAATGGAGCAAACCGATGCACTGTGCGTTTACGTTACACAACATCACACATCAGTTGTGTCTCGATTAAAAATAAGGACAAAGCAGCAGTGGGTCAGGAAGGGGCACAAATGGAGAGACCTGTGGAGGCTCTCGCCGCCTGCTTCCCGGAGCTGGACCCGGGGACCCACCCTGTCTCCCGGCAGGCATCCCACCTGACCCCCGCACCCTCGCCAGCCGGTGAGCACGCAGGAACCCAGGCCTTGCTGAGGGCTGACGCCTGCCACGGCCTGGCCCGAGGCTGCAGTCCTGGCGCAACCTGAGCTGACCTCCACCCTGGGAGGAAAACCACCAGGAAGCGACAGAAGGGCCTGCCTGGCGGGAGGCTCACCCCCGGCTGGGCTCCTCCGAGCATGGGCCGCAGGCTCAGGAGCACAGCACTGGCTTTCAGGGACCCCCAAGTCACCACCCGGCCGGCTTCCCAAAACTTCGTAGCTGAGACACGGCCCGGACTCTGAATTTTCTACCCCTGGACCCCTCGGCCCCCGAAGCCGGCTCCCAGGTTACCACCCACGTGTCGTGCAGAGGTGGGAGGGCAGGCCCACGAGGGCTCCAGGCACCCCGGGCTCCTCCGGACAAGGCTGTCCACCGCCCAGGCTGCGGGGCTCATCCTGCACGCCGGGGAGGTCTCTCCTGGGGCTCGGACTCTGCCAACGTCGTGAGCCCAGCACTGCCCACCAGCGAAACGGGGAAGGAAAGGGGGCTCCCCTGTGGCCCATCTCCTGCTAAGCCCTCAGGGCCCCAAGGAGGGAACTCACATGTAACAGAGGTCTTCTCCTCCGTGCTGTCCCCGTCTTCTTCCTCCTGCTCCGGCAGCTTCCTGAACTCAGAGAGGTCCGACCGCAGCAGCTGGGAAACCGCCTCGCGGGCCAGGCAGGCGGCGAGTGATGGCGGGGCGCTCCTGGGGGTGGGGGCCTGGAGTGAGGGGCCCGGTCCTCGCGGGAGTCGGGACCCTGGGGTCTGCCCCACACTCCAGGGACATCCCCGGCCCCCTTCCCCTCAGGGCGGTCCTCCGGGAAGGAGTGGCGGCCCCTCGCACGATGCCTGTGGCCACGATGAGCAGGTGGATCTCGGGCCCTTGGGGAGCCGGATGGCCATCTAGGCAACACCAGTTACGGGGTGGTGCCTCGCTGGGGCTGCTGGGAGGGGGGCCCACGGACGTGTGAGCTGAGTCTCCTGGACGAACGGCCCGACGTCCAGCCTCGAGACAGCTCCTGGTCCCCAGTACCAGCCGGGGATCCCTGGGGGTCGGGGAGCCCTACGAATCAAGTCCTGTGTGTTACAGAGTCTAAGCCCAGCGCCTTGGCACGTGACCAGACGGGGAAGCTGGGCTGTTGCAGAAACCACCAGTTACGACGAGGTCCCCCGGGAAGGGGGCGGGCAATGCAGTCACGCTGGCATCCTTACTGAAGGGGGAAACGAGGGCAGAGACCCCAGGGAGACACCCTGTGAAGACTGGTGAGCGGATCTCTAGCTGAGGACAGCCAGCAACGGCCAGAGGGACTGGCCCTGCAGACACGCGGCTCGCAGACACACGGCTCCGGGACCCCGACCTCCGGAATCTCGGGACAACACGGCTTTCGGTGAGGCTGCCCAGCCCATGGCGCTTCGTCGCCATCACCCCAGGAAAGGAGTCGGGGAGTGCCACACCCACGGGCTGTGAGCCCCTTCACTCGGGGTCCTGGGGAAGCAGGCTGTCCAGGCAGCTGGGGAAGGGGGCTCTGGGGAGGCAGCTGCCAGGGTGACATGGGCATATCCTTGCTGTGGCCGGAGAAGGGATGTGACACCATCTGACCAGGCTTTTTCAGGCCAGCCTGGCCTTGCCACGGAGGGCGGGCCTGGCAGTGGACCGGAGGGGACGGGGCTGGTGTGTGGGGCAGGGGACTGGGCGGATCTGTAGTGTGTCTCAGGCTCCCCAGAGGCCAAGCGGCCTGGGGCAGGTGGGCACGAAGTCTGGGTGGGAGAATGGGGTGGGGCAGAGCAGCTTAAGGGGGCTGGGGAAGTGGGGTGATGCCAGGGGTGCCACCTGGGGCCGAACCTGGGAAGTGAGACCTGGCTGGCTGCTTCCCAGGGCAGACAGGCTGCGCAGAGCTGAGGGTCAGCGCAGGCCAGGGCGGGGAGCAGGAGGGGCCAGGAAGCCTCCCAGCAGAAGAGGGTCGAGAGGGGGCTCTGGAAGGCCTGGGGTGGAGAGAGCAAGGCCAGCGGGAAGCAGTCACCACGGGCTCTTTCACCACGGGCTCCGGGGCGTGCGGGCACAGCCCCCAGACTCGGAGACCGGATCCCACCATGGAAGGCCCCAGCTCTCTGGGCCCCAGAGCTGGCATCCTGGCCTGTCCCCGAGGCCAGGCACGCCCAAGGGCAGCTGGGCACTGTGCCGGGCAGAACCCGGCCCTCCCGACGGCTGGGCGGGCGTGTCTGTCTGGGCAATCGTTGGTGAGTCTGCAGAGGGCCTGAGGGAGCTGCTGGGATGAGTCTGTCATCTTTTTATAAAAATGAGAAGCTGACTCAGGGGCGCAGCCTCTGGAACCCACTTTTGAAAAACAGCCAGCCGAGACCTGAGGAGTGTGGTCCTCAGCCCCCGTGGGGATCTCCTGCCCTGAGCCGGGGCCCCTTCACGGTGGGGGGGGACTGCTTCTGCTCCCTGGTCCCAGTGCGGGGCGAGGCCTCTGGCTTCCTGTGGCCAGAGCCCTGGCTGGGGGGGTCAGGGAGGTGGCTTCCGGCCTTGGGGACAGGACAATGCCTGGCCGTGGGCCCCACCCAGCGCCCCGAGGCCACCAAGTACTCCAGCGAGCATGCCTCAAGACACGGACCAGGGACCCCGAAATGAGAACCACTCCGGTCCACCACCTGTTGGGTTCCCAGGGAGCCCGCAGGCCCGAGGCAGAGATGGGACTGCCTCTCAGTGACGACGGGGGCCTGGGACTGACCCCTGACAGTGAGGAGGAGGAGGCGCTCACGCAGGATCCATTCACAAGCAGGATCCATTCACAACCGGCACGCTCGGGCCTGGACAGCCAAGCGCCCGCACATGGACTGCTGGGTGTGCGGGTGGGCGCTGACCGCCAGACGGGAGACACACGGGAACAGCCGTGTCCACACAGGAAAGAAAGGCTGGGAGGACGAGAGCAACGGGAAGCAAGTCCATTCGAGCGGCTGGAGGGCCTTCCCTGCTGGGGGCCTGGGTGCTATCCCTGGTCGGGGACCTGAGATCCCACAGGCCGCGTGATGCAGCCAAAAAAAAAAAAAAGCTGAAAAATAGGACTATTAAAATAACGTGTTGGAAGATCCTTCAAAGGGCGTCCCTGGCTGCTTAAAGGATCCACCGGCCCACGTGGGAGACACGGTTCGGTCCCTGGTGTGTGAGGCTCGCGCGCCGGGATGGGGGTGGGTAGCTGGGCCCCGTCGGTGCGGCTACTGGGCCTGTGCTCTGGAGCAGCTACGGAAGCCTGCACCCCCTGGAGCCCCTGCGCCGCACCTGGAGAAGCCCCAGGCCCGGACCAAGAGCAGCCCCGCCCGCCGCACTCGGAGAAAAGCCTGTGCAACCCAAGGCCCAGCACAGCTGGGAACAACAGCAACACCGTCCCAACAATCGGCCAAGGCTGAGAATCCCCTGGCGGTCTTACTGCGGAGGGCGAAGGTTCGAGCCCTGATCGGGAACTGAGATACCACGGGCTCTGGGGCCGTGACCCCCGACCTGTCACCCGTCACCAGCTGCAGGCCTGCACTGTCTGCCTGCGTGGACCCCTTGGGCTGACCCCCGTCTCTGGCTCAGGCCCCTCCCTGGGCAGGAGGGTCCTCTTGCCCTGTTCAGGCCGGGCAGGGACAGTGGCCCAAGGGGCTGCTGCGGGCTCGGGGCCCTTAAACATTGCTTCCGCCCCCCGAGTGCCATTGTGGTGCCCGGCCCCTTGTCTTGCCCCCGTCTAGCTCCCCAAGACCCACTGTGGCCTCAGCTGGCCCCAGGCCCTCCCGACTTCCCTGGTATGCCTCTGAACCAGTTCCCCAAAGTAAGAGCAGCCAGCCTCACCCCCTTCAGGCTCCACGTGGACGGACAGGCCACCCGCACTTTCAGATCCACGGCCGTCACACTCCCGTGGCTGGCTGGACAGGCCTCGGGCCCCTCCCAGCAGGCGCCAGGGGTGCAGGGCAGGAGCTGGCCTGCCTCCAAGGATGCTGAACACCAGCACTGGAGGTGGCAGTGACAAGCGAGGCCCCTGGGACGGTGAGGCTCTGAGGCCGCCTTGCCCTCCAGCCCCACCCACGACCCGTTCCCTTGGGTAGCCCCTGGCTCTCCGTCTCCCCAACTTCTGCTAAGCTGCTCACATCCCTCTGACCTCATCTTCGCAACCTGGGCAGCGGGGACGCGGCCACCGCCGCTGGGGTCTGGGTGGCTGGGTAAGGATCCACCGGCCCACGTGGGAGACACGGTTCGGTCCCTGGTGTGTGAGGCTCGCGCGCCGGGATGGGGGTGGGTAGCTGGGCCCCGTCGGTGCGGCTACTGGGCCTGTGCTCTGGAGCAGCTACGGAAGCCTGCACCCCCTGGAGCCCCTGCGCCGCACCTGGAGAAGCCCCAGGCCCGGACCAAGAGCAGCCCCGCCCGCCGCACTCGGAGAAAAGCCTGTGCAACCCAAGGCCCAGCACAGCTGGGAACAACAGCAACACCGTCCCAACAATCGGCCAAGGCTGAGAATCCCCTGGCGGTCTTACTGCGGAGGGCGAAGGTTCGAGCCCTGATCGGGAACTGAGATACCACGGGCTCTGGGGCCGTGACCCCCGACCTGTCACCCGTCACCAGCTGCAGGCCTGCACTGTCTGCCTGCGTGGACCCCTTGGGCTGACCCCCGTCTCTGGCTCAGGCCCCTCCCTGGGCAGGAGGGTCCTCTTGCCCTGTTCAGGCCGGGCAGGGACAGTGGCCCAAGGGGCTGCTGCGGGCTCGGGGCCCTTAAACATTGCTTCCGCCCCCCGAGTGCCATTGTGGTGCCCGGCCCCTTGTCTTGCCCCCGTCTAGCTCCCCAAGACCCACTGTGGCCTCAGCTGGCCCCAGGCCCTCCCGACTTCCCTGGTATGCCTCTGAACCAGTTCCCCAAAGTAAGAGCAGCCAGCCTCACCCCCTTCAGGCTCCACGTGGACGGACAGGCCACCCGCACTTTCAGATCCACGGCCGTCACACTCCCGTGGCTGGCTGGACAGGCCTCGGGCCCCTCCCAGCAGGCGCCAGGGGTGCAGGGCAGGAGCTGGCCTGCCTCCAAGGATGCTGAACACCAGCACTGGAGGTGGCAGTGACAAGCGAGGCCCCTGGGACGGTGAGGCTCTGAGGCCGCCTTGCCCTCCAGCCCCACCCACGACCCGTTCCCTTGGGTAGCCCCTGGCTCTCCGTCTCCCCAACTTCTGCTAAGCTGCTCACATCCCTCTGACCTCATCTTCGCAACCTGGGCAGCGGGGACGCGGCCACCGCCGCTGGGGTCTGGGTGGCTGGGAGACAGCGTGGCCTCGGGCCAGCCTCTGAGCCTCTGCGGCCCCGGCTGTGAGGGGACGGAAAGGGGACGTCGTGCCAGTACCCACGAGGGGCTAGACTGAGTCTCCAGGGAAGGCCCGCTGAGGCCCCTGGTCAGAGGGGAGCCTGTCAGGGAGCGGGGCCTCGGAGGGTGGGGGACGGGCGCCCTCACAGGGAGGGAGACGCAGACAAGGAGGACCCCAGCGCGCTCACGGCTGGGCCAGGTCACACTCAGGGCCCACCGCACCCGCAGCTGAGACCAAGGCTGGGGCAGCCCTGACTGCTGGCCACCTGGGTGCGCAGACGGGGACCTCGCGTTGATCGAAAACCCCCACCCTGCAGGCTGCAGCCCCGGGAAACCGAGGTGGCCGGTGGTGGGGGGATTCCCACGTGGAACGTGATTGGCAGGAGTGGAAGGTGCCCATGAAGCCGATAGGGTGGGAGTCACGGTCCCGGGCTCCCCTCCCCGCCCCTGGGTCCCTGTTGGGGTCACGGTCCCAGGCCCCCCTCCTTGCACGCTAGGTCCCTGTTTGGGTCACAGTCCTGTGGGCCCCCCTGCCCCTGGGTCCACTGGGGTCACGATCCCGGCCCCCCCGCCCCTGGGTCCCTGTCGGGGTCACGGCCCCGGGCCCCCCTGCCCCTGGGTCTCCACCCCGCACCCACACCGCTCACCGGCTGCTCAGGAAGCCCAGCACCAGCTCGGCCAGCTCACCCTCCGCCTCCTCGAGGGTCAGCACCGGCCCCGGCACCTTCCATGGCAAGGGGCTCTCCGGGCTCAGCGGAGCTGGGAAGTCACGGAGGAGCGCGTCCAGGAAGCCGGGGGTCTCCTCTGCCGACTGGCCGCTCTGCTGCGGGGGCCCTGCGGCCATGCCCAGGGCATTAGGGGGGCAGGGGAGCTGCTGCCGGGTCCTCGGTCTTCTTTCTGTGGGGAGGCGCGAGGGTCAGCGCCTGGGGCTGGGGGTGGCTGAGTGCCCTGCAGTGCTGAGTGCCCACTTTTCCCTGCTTCCTCTTGGAAGCCAGGGCCACACCAAGACCCAGGCTCCTGGCGGAAGGGCAGGGCCACCCGCCCTCGCACGCGGTTGGTTCTGAGGCCCATGTGGGAGGGACCAACCCTGATGGGGGACCTGGGGGCCCAGAGGGGTGGCTTCTGGAGACAGAGCTGGGGTGGGTGGTGCAGAGGGGTTCTGGCTGGAAGCAGAAGGCGTGCTCCTGGCAGAAAACAGCCAGAGGGGGTAGAGGCAGGCAGGAGTGGGGCCGGGGCCAGGCCCCAGAGGCAGGCGGATGCAGTCTGTGGCCTGTGCGGGAGGTCCATGTGTCCTGGGCAGCCGCCAGAGGCAGCCCCGTGGTGCAGCAGAAGGCTCCCCCAGGACGCTCGGAGCCTGGGGAAGGAGGTCAGGCCTATGAGTCCCAGGCCTCCTGAGGCCTAAAGGGCTTGGCCACGGGCTAAGTGTCCCAAACATCCCGACCGTCCTGGGCTTTGAATGGCTGGAGGATGGGGGATCCGGGGGCCCCGACACTCTGAGGATCAGAACTCCTAGCTCGGCATAAGTCTTTGGGAAGGACAGGTGGGTGTGGGCTTGGGGGAAGGGAAGCAAGATGGGTGATGAGCAGAGGGTCTGGTGGGGCAAAGGGCAAAGAGAGGTAAGTTAAGAAACACATGGAGCAGGAAATGGCAACCCATGCCAGCGGCCTTGCCTGGAGAATTTCATGGACAGAGGCTACTGTCCACGGGGTCACAAAGAGTGGACACGCCCGAGCAACTGGCACACACACGCCCGTTCCACGGCACTGTCTCTGCCCTCGGGTAGAGACATGTATCTCTAGGAGAAACACGAAGGGGTGACTTACGACGCACTTTCCTATTTAAGGAGAGAAGGTTCTGGGAACAGGCTTGCACTCATGGTCAGCCCTCCCAACTGCTCACAAGTGAGGGAACACCGCGCAGCCCCGGCCGCAGCGTGAGAACGATGCAGGGGACACCAGCCCGGCCCTCTGCGATTCCAAGCCCGAAATCACTCATGAGACGTGTGATCAGGGTCAAACCGGCAGACCGCCGCTCGCAAACCTCCCAATGCTGGAGGGAGGCACGCAGCGGAGATCCAGAGCCTTCACCTTCCACCTCGCTGGGGTTGGGGGTGTTTGGGGGCCAGGCCTGGGGACGCTGTTTCCTCCTGGAGCCCGCTCCCCCTGCAGCAGCTGAGCCTGGGCTCTGCTCTGTGCCCAGGGCCCCTTGCCCAAGCGCGACTGCCCCTGCGGTGTGCTGGCTGGCAACTCTCCTTGGAGGGGCAGGTGAGCATTACCAGCACCCCGGGCTTGCTTTCACACCACCCGGCAGGACAAAGGGCCGGAAACGAGCAGGACGCAGCACGGCCTTCCCCAGGACACCCGGGGAAAGGGACGGGGCGGTCTCCTTCCTGCACATGCTCGTCTTGACCCAGGGCGCATCCCACGCCTATGGGAGACTGGGCAGAGAGACAGCAGGAGGGAGGCAGCCTTGGAGGGTGGCCCGGGGCCTTGGGCTCTCCTGGGACCACCCGAGGAGCCAGTCGGTGAGGACGGGGCCTGGTCACCAGTTAGCAGGCTGGCAGGACGCGGCAGGGCTGGGCTGGGTGTGAGCACCAGTGGGAGGGCCTGGTGAGAGGCCAGGGCGGGACCCGGGCCTGAGGACCTGCAGGGGGGAGGGAGGGACCCTGGGCCGCCAGCCCTCGCTGCCATCTGCTCGACCATCTGGCCCAACATGGCCCGTGGCCAGGCCCTCCCTCTCGGCATGAGGCCCCCCAGGCACGGCTTGCAGTGGAAATAGCGGTGCTGCCACCAAACACCCACAGGGGCCAGCGCGGGCAGGCCACTAAGGGCACTGGCCCCTCCTCTCACCCCCAGACACGGGGCTGCAAAGAAAAGGCCAAGCCAGCCACCCAGGTCCCCCGTCACAAGCCTGGCTCCCAGCCCACTCCTCAGAGGCTGCTGACCTCGGGGGGCCGGCCGCTCCCAGACCCCCCTTCGTTTCTGTGCCCAAGACCCCGAGACCCGTGCGCTCTGCTCCACCTCGGCAGAGACCCCACAAGTCCTCAGGGCTCTACAGCCCTTCCACTCACACCTGACTCGTCCAAGTCCCTTTTCTTTTTCTCATTTAGAACGTGTTTTCCTCTAGTTTACCCATCTTGACTTAAAAGCTCAGCTCGCATATCTGTAAGCCTGGGTTTTTCTCTACCACATAGACAAGCCAGCTACTTGTGGAGTCCTGCCTGACTTCCCAACAGAAGGGAAAAGAGAAAGAGAGAGCCTTAGGAAAGGAAAACTGCACCACCATCACGAAAGCATCGTCTTCACTGTTTCTGTAAGTAGAGAGTCTTATTTCTTCATTCATAAACAGGCAGTGGGAAGAGGATGGTGGAAACCTTTCCAGATCTCTTCCTATGTGTGTATGTTCTTTTTAATGCATTTAAGGTAAAGTAACGTGTATGCTCTGCCAAGGATGACTCTGTGGCCCCGGGGACTGCAGCCCGCCAGGCCCCTCTGTCCACGGGACTCTCCAAGCAAGAATCCTGGAGTGGGCTGCCACTTCCTACTCCAGGGTATCTTCCTGATGCAGGGGTTGAACCTGCATCTCTTGTGTCTCCTGCATTGGCACGTGGATTCTTTGCCATTAGTGCCACCTGGGAAGCCCAGGGTAAAGTATACATAACACATAATTTATCAGTTTATTCATTTTAAGTGTGAGTTTCCCTGATGGCTCAGTGGTAAAGAACCCACCTGTCAATGCTGGGGACGAGGGTTCGATCCCTGTGTTGGGAAGACCCCTTGGAAAAGGAAATAGCAACCCACTGCAGTATTCTTGCCTGGAGAATTCCCATGGACAGAGGAGCCTGGCGGGCTACAGTCCACGGGGTCACAAAGAGTCGGACACGACACACAGCTCATCCTTCTGCTCGTTTCAAGCGTGCGGTTCCGCCGCATCAAGCACACTCACGTTGTGCAAACACCGCTTTCACAGGATTGACTTCTCATGAGACTGTAGCCTGCCCCCTACCCTGACCTGGTTTCCGGGTGTAACAGCACCCTCTATGCGAGGCCCCTTTGAACACAGCTTCTGGCAACATGAGGGCAGAGAGGCGGGTGTCAGCTTCCTCCCAACAGCCTCTGCAGGTGCAGCCTGAGGCCTGACCCCGGCCCCCTTAAAAGAGGAAGCTAAGACACTGGTTGGAACGCGGTGGGCAGCAGACAGGTCCTACAGACAGTGCTGGCTTCGGGCCACATTAGAAAGGAATTCTAGGAACGAACCTGGAGGTTGGCCTAGGGGTCTGTGTCCTGTTTACCTCTCTCAACTGTGCTGACTACAAGCCTGGACTCAGCCACTCTGCAGTGAAGACACAGGCTCCGTCCGGGAGGGCTAGCAAACCCCCACGGAGGCTACACAGGCAGGAAACGGCCAGGCCGGAATCAGGTGGGGTCATCCCGGCCTTTGTCATTTCCAGCTCAGCAGCAGGAGAAAAAGACTTGGAATGTGACCATTGGCCAGATATGGCAGGAAAGGCAGAAATGAGCCTCCAGTTCTACAGCCCGCGACCCTGGGGGGCACAGCTCGCCCTCGTAGCCTGCCCCAGGGTATGTCAAGAGGACGTGTGTCACTCAGCACGTGTCACTAAGGGCACGGTCCCCGCGGGGTGCCAGGCTGCGGGGCGGGGCCCAGCACTGTCGGGAGGGCCTGGCGCTGTTAGGCCTGGTACGAAGACCCCTACTACGGCCAGCTGCCACTCCGCTGCTGCACAGAGAGGCTGAGGGGCCCGCCTGAAGCCGCGCAGCTGCAGCGCGGGGCCTGCGCCTGGGTTCCATCGCACACGCCTCTGGCTAACGCCGCTGCACGCAGCCGGAGCGCTGGCTGGAAACGTAAACACTCGGATACACTCGGGGCCGGGCCGGGATCGGGGGGCGCCGGGGCGCAGCTGCGGCCCGGCAGAGGTGCGGGGGGCTTGCTGGCGTAGGGGTCTGGGCCAGGGGTGCGGAGGGGAGCGCGGGACCCCGGGCAAGCGGGCGCGTTGCGCCTCGGGCCCTCACCTCGCGCCCCGGCTCGGCCCGGAGCTCCCCGCCGCACCCCCGGGCGCGCAGCCCCCAGGCCCCCGACCCCGGGGTCCCCGACCTGTAGCTCCCAGCCCCTCGCGGCCCCCCAGCCTGCCCTTCTGCTCCCGCCGGCGCACCCCTGCCGTCAGCACCCAGCCCCGCGCCCCGCGTCCCCCGCGATGCCTGCCAGCCTCACCCTCCGCCGCTCGGCCGCTCCGCGCCCGCCTGCCCGCCTGCCCGCCGCTCCGGCCGGCCCCGCCCACTTCCCGTCCGGCCGGCCCCGCCCACCCCGCCACCGTCCGACCCCGCCCACTTCCCGTGCGGCCGCGGCGCAGGCGCAGTCGGGCCCGGGCTGGCGGGGGGTGGAGGGGGGAGGGCAGCCTCTGCTGCCCCCTGGCGGCCGCCGCTGCAGGGCGCGCGTCTCCTTCGACAACAGCGGCCGGGTAGGTGGACCAAGCAATCCCTTCCTCGGGGGCGCCCAGACACTCGGCAGCTTGCACAGTCGAGAGCGGGTCAGCGGCTGGTGGAGCGGGGGCACCACCTGACACTGCCCGGGGCTCACCACCCTTTCAGGGACCCTTAATTTCGTACTGCCACAAACTGACACAGACTTAGTATCTGCAGGCCTGGAGGTCAGAAGCCTGCAGGGTCTCAATGGCCTACGTTCAAGGGTCATCAGGTGCCCTTCCTTTCTGGAGGCTCTAGAGGAGAATCTATTTTCCCTCCTTTTCAGTTTCTAACTGCCACGCCTCTTTTAGCACATGGTCTCCCACCTCTGGAGCCAAGAAGACCCTTGTGGTGACTTTGGGCCACCCAGATGACCCAGGGCTATCTGTTCTAAAGTCAGATGACCAGCCCTAATTCAGCCTGCAGCCCTGACTCCTCTTCCCCACGCCATCTAAGAGCAGCACAGTTCCAGGGCCCAGGACCTGGACATCTTTGGGGGGCCGCATCTCTGCCACGCTAGAGGCCAAGGGCAAAAACTGGGGCCCTGCTCCACAGCTTGTGGGATGCTACTTCCCCGGCCAGGGGTCCACCATGTCCCCGGCCACGGAAGTGGGGAGTCCTAGCCACCGACTGCCATGGAATTCTGGAGTATTTTAACACTGAAAGATAGCCATTTAGGTCAAAGAAAATGTTTAATATATAATATGTTCATTTTTATATCAACACAGTTGTAAAGCATAATATAGACTCTTTTGGACGAGCCCTCACAAGCCCCACTGGGGCCCTGCCCACTGACCTCCAGGTGGCCACATGGCCTGGGCCTTGCCCAGGAACTAAGATTCACTAACAGGAGTCTGGAGAACTAAGAGCGGGCTGGTTTGAAAGGACAGAGACTGGGTAGGGGGTAGATCTAGAAGGCAGTGGGCCTCTGGGCAAAGGCAGCAGGGTGGGGCACCTTCTCCTCAGGCATTCCTGATTCGGTAACCCGACCCCACCTGCAAGTCAGCATGGTGACCCCAGCAAGGCTGTGGTTAAGTGCTTATGACCTGTAACCTTCAACATGTTCCTTAGCTGCCCCATATCATTTCCATATCAGGAAAAAGGGGATCAATAGGTGCCAACCTACCCTCCTGGGCTGTTGTGAGACCCTGCCTCAGTGTTTCTCAGTGTACCCAGAACAAGTGTGAAGTTTGAGGACTGCTGTGCGGGTGAGGGGCTCCTGGGCAGGCCCACACGAGACCCCTCAGAGCACTGGCGCCCCCAAGGCCAGCACCAAGAGGTGGAGGGGAAGCAAGGCATGCCGCCTGGCCAGGAGCTTGCCTCCTCTAACGGGCACCGGGCCAACCCCACACCCAGGAGCTGACCGGCCCTGTGGCTGGTGTCAGCTCCTCCCACCCTGTTCCCACTCGCCTCAGCTCCAGCCCGGCTCTACCGCTGGGAGAGGAGCCTCCCATGTGGCCTAGCCCACGCGGCCCGAGTGCCGGCCTCTCGGGCGAACCTACGACTCAGGCAGCAGTCCATGTGCGGGCACAACTCCCACCTGCCCACGTGCAGGCTTGCGGAGGCGTTTCACGGGGGCCCTCAGGCAGACGCCTGGCAGGGGGCAAAGTCTCAAGGTGGGCAGGCTGAGGGGGGCACCCTCAGGTGGAGTAGGCACGGGAAGCGGGCAGGTGACCTGAGTCCTGCAGGTGGTGTGGCCCCCCGACCCTGCCATCTGCTGCCACCCACCTCTGCTGGAGGGGACACGTGTTTGAGAACTGGAAGGGGAACAGGCCTGGGGGTCCCAAGGTCACATGCGGGCCCCCCACACGCAGACCCACACAGTGGGCAGTGGGTGGAGTGAGGGCCAACACGCAGGGAGGCACCCCCCCAGCCTAGGACAGCTGGGCACGGGCGGCAGGGGCTTCTTGCCTCCCTGGCGCCCAGGCACCCTGACATGGGGACATGGTGCCCCATCACACACACGGCGGAGCGTGGCGGGCGCCCTGGACTGGGTCTGCTCCTGGTTCTGCGAGCAGTGGCCCCCCTGCAGGACTTGGGCAGGGCGGGCACTCGCGGGGCGCGTGCGGGAGCGGGGGGAGGAGGCGAGGAGATGGGCACAGCCCTCCGACAGCAGGCGAGGCGGAGCCGCTGGCTCTGCAGAAGACACCGCATTTAATGACCCCTGTGGCCCGGAGGCCATAGCACGGAACCTGCCAGCCGTCACACGAAGTAGGCGGCGAGGGCTGACATCTTGTCCCTGGGCCGCCGGGGACCCGGCTTCCCCGCCGGCCTGCGGCCCCGGCCCCGGCCCCGGCCCTGCCTCCGCCCGGGCCCGCGGTGCATGGGGTGGCAGGAGGCCGCGTGCTTCAGCTCCACCAGCTCCTGGAAGACGGGGTCGCAGAAGACGCAGCCCGTGTGCTGCGTGCCGTCGCCCGGCAGCGGCGACTTGGCCTTGTTGAAGTCCACGTCAAGCAGGGCGGCCTCGCAGGCAGCGCACGTCTCCGCGGACACGCGCACGCGGTGGGCGTTCTCGAAGCAGTGGGCCACCACGTTGCACCTGTTGCAGGCCACGCGCCACTTGGGGCCGGAGGTGGGGTCGAGCACCAGCACGCCGCTCTCGCACTCCACGCACTGGCCGATGCCCAGCATGCTGAGCGAGTGCGGGCAGCTGGGGTGCGTGCACTCGTTGCAGCCCGTGCCTGCGGGAAAGGCCGCATGAGGGGCACACGCCAACCCCAGCACCCCGGCGGGGCCCCGCCTCTCGCCCCGCGCACGCGCCCTGGGCTCTGCTTCTCTAGGGCTTCCTCAACCGCTCACGTTTCCCCACTGCCCCCCCACCACCGAGCTTTCCGGAAGGGTATCCGTGCGGCCCCCAGTCGGGTCCACCCTCCCTTATCTCGCTTCCTGAGGCCCAGGTGGGGCCCCTGGCCGTCTTGGAAGCTCCCGGAGGCAGGGACAGGGCTCCCGCCGGAGCGCAGGGCGGCGCGGCCGGGCGGGCTGCGCTCACCCTTCTTCATGTCCCGGAAGGGCGGGTGGTTGGAGCAGTAGGGGCACAGCGGGTAGCTCTTGCCCCTGGAGCCCGACGACCACAGCACCAGCTCGAAGTCATCCAGCGGGCACCGCAGCTCCTTGTAGAGCTTGATGGTGCCGTTCTGGGGCAGCGTGTAGGTCTCGTCGCAGTGCGAACAGTGCAGGCGGCTCGGCTTGGCCTGGGCAGGGTCGGGGGGCAGAGGTCACGGGGTTGCCGGGGCCTCCAGCCCCGCCCTCCGCCTCCCCGGGACACTCGCGGGTGGTGGGCAGTGTGGAATATCGCCAGGACCTCTCAGGGCCTCTGGTCACCGAGTCTCAGGGTGCTCCACACGCGCACAAAGGCGCTGCTAAGATCCCAGTGTGCATCAGTTCCCCCAGCAGCGAAGAACGCGGGGTCAGGAGAGCGTGGACGGCAAGTGGTTCAGGAGCCCCACGGCTCACGCCCTGCTGGGCGTGAGGGCAGCGCTGGGTGTCTGCTGGAGAAGCTGCCCGGGCCTCGCAGTCACTCCATGTGAAGGCCGCTGGAGCGAGGCCGCGGGGAGGCGAGGCTGCCCGTCGTGCACACGCGCCCTCCTACCTGGATGTACTTCATGAACCGGTGGCACTTGCCGCAGCGGGAGAGGGGCTTGCCCGTGGCCGCCAGGGGCGAGAAGGACACCTCCATCAGTTCATCCATGCCTGCAAGCCAGCGGGGTGGGAGTCACAGGCCAGCCCCAGCCGCCGCCTCCCCAGAGCTGGCTTACTGGGTGGGCAGCAGGGACCGCCGCACGTGACCAAGGGTGTCCCTGACGGGGGCTGACGGCACGGCGAGGGCAGCCCCGTTTGTGAGACCTTAGGCTCGCCTTGGGGTCCCTACAGCTCCCTGGAGCCAGGGCCTGGGAGCGGGTCTCCCCGAGGGGGATGACAGCCCTGAGCCGGGTCTCCCGGCTGAAGCGCAGGGAAGGGGCACACTCACCCGCGATGGAGTCCACGAAGTAGTGGAACTTCCTCTTGAAGACGTCCAGGGTGTGGCTCAGCACCTGGCGGAAGTCGGCTCTGCCCTGCGCAATCAGGTTCAGCTGCTTCTCCACGGCGCTGCGGATGGTGGGCAGCACCAGCTCGGCGTCTGCGGGCGGGCGGGGGCGCTGTGAGCCCTCGTGCCGCGCGCAGGGGTAGGGCTCCCACCTGCGATCTCCCCAGGAGTCC
>SJYG01000399.1:926149-968133 GCA_006410535.1 Litocranius walleri | reverse complement strand
GCGGGCGGGCGGGGGCGCTGTGAGCCCTCGCGCCGCGCAGGGGTAGGGCTCCCACCTGTGCTCTCCCCAGGAGTCCTGCGCGGGGGACCAGGGCACCCTGTCACAGGACGCCGGCACGGGACAGGCTGCCCGGCTGAGCTCCCTGCTGTCTCCCACGGCCCCTGGGGACCTCTCAGAGCAGATACGCCGTCCAGCAGCAAGGACCCCAGGGCCGGCCAGGAGCCAGTCTGCAGGAATCCAGGCCCCCGCTCTCAGACCCCAACACTTCCAGGAGACCATCAGCCCGGCCGGGACGGGGGAACTGGGATGGAAGGTGTGGCCGGGGCGGGCCCTGCAGTGGGCGGTGACTGGGGCGGGCCCTGCGCTGAGAAGCGTGGCCAGGGCGGGCCTTGCCTGCAGTGGGAGGCATGATTGGGGGCGCACTGGGGGTGGGAGGCGTGGCCGGGGCGTGCCCTGAGGCGGGGCGGGGCGGGGCTCACCGATCTTGTAGTAGCCATGCACCAGGACGATGCCGAGGTTGGTGGGCTTGAGCCGGCGCCCGCTCTCCACGACCACATAGTTGCGCTGGCAGATGTTGTTGATGTGCACGGGGATGCTGGCGTCCGTCCCTGGGCACAGCACGGACTCGGCTCTCCCTCTGCCCGCGCTGTGAAGCCGGCTTCTCAGCCCCGCCCCCCAGGGCCGCTCGCAGGTCTGCCCAGGACTGTCCCGCGGACCTGACGCGGAGGCTCCGGGTGGCTCAGAGGTGGAGAAGCTCGGCTGCCCGCCCCTAGCGTCTGGTGAACGTGACCTCCCAAGCGTCTCCCCGCCTCGCCCCATGGCACACGCACCGTTCCAGAACTGGGGCCCAGACCCACGCACACAGAGCTCCACTGCCAAGTGGCCCCCCAGCACCCGGCACACCCGCCAGCTACGTGGCCTCGGGGCCCCTCCTGATCGGCCCCAGGGACACGTGCAGATGCAGAGCGGCCTGGCTG
This sequence comes from Litocranius walleri, assembly GCA_006410535.1. Taxonomy (NCBI): domain Eukaryota; kingdom Metazoa; phylum Chordata; class Mammalia; order Artiodactyla; family Bovidae; genus Litocranius; species Litocranius walleri. Next base: position 967,156 of record SJYG01000399.1, on the reverse strand, counting down.
TCTCATGACCGTCCAGGGCCTATCAGCCTCTAGGGGCCTGGTTCACCAGAGCCAAGCATCGAAAAGCAGGGCCCCTCCTGGGGTACGGGGCTGGCTCCAGGGGTGTGCGGACTCGAGTCACTCCAGCCCTGGGCCTGGGGTCTAGGGAGACCCCTCACCCGCGCAGCAGTGGTCACACAAGCTCCTGAAGACGTCGCCCCCACGGGGAGCTTCCAGCCCCAGGGAAAGTGCTGTGGGGCCTTGGCCTTCCTGTTGTCCGTGGACTTGACCTGAGCTTCCCTGTGGGTGAGCCAGCGGCGCCCTCGGCCAACGCTCAGCCCTGGAGGTGGAGGCAGTGCCAAGGACACACCTCTAGCCCAGAGGCCAGGTCCGGAGGTGGAGGCCTCAGCCAGGGTCCCCAGCTGCCCTGCCCCGCTCGGCGGGCCACAGTGGGCCCTGGGCAGGGTGGCGGCCCCGGGCGGCACCCACCTATGCCGTGCTTCTCCATGAGGGTGATGAGCTCGGCCTCGGTCAGGTAGTCTGGCGGGCTCGTCTGCTTCTCCAGCAGCTTGACCTCGGCCACGGCCAGGGAGTCGCCCTTCTGGCAGGTGGGCAGGCTCTCTTCCAGGGGCACGCTCTGCCAGGGCATGATCTCCGTGAAGCCTGCAGAGACACTGGCCCTCAGGACACTCGCCGCGTATCTGCGGAGGGGGAGCCACCAGCCCACCGCCCCTACCTGGGGAGACGACGGTCTTGCCCGTGCAGGTGAAGCGCTCGGGCCCAATCCGGAAGGAGACGCTGTTCTGTAGGTACTTGCAGTCATGGCTCACGGTGGCGATGAAGTGCCGGGTGATGTACTCGTAGAGGCGCCAGGCCTCGCCCCCTGCCACAGGCAAAGCCGCTCAGCGCCAGGCTCCAGCTCCAGGCAGCCTCATGCTCCTGCTGTGGCACAGGGCTGCTGCGCCCAGCCCCTGGGGGTGGGGGACTCTAGGCCTCTCCACGGCTGAGCCTGTCACCCTGCCCCACCTGGCCTTCTGCCCCAGGGCCTCCTGAGGCAGCACCTGCCCCCGTCACACCCCCGCCACCACCTCACTCCTGTCCCAGCCCAGCAATGGAGCACAGCTTTCAGACAGCCCTACGCTGCCGTGGGGCCTGACCCTCCAGAGATCGGGTCACCAGCGCACCTCACCCTGCTCTCTTGTGAAGCCTGATGCATGCGTGCATCCATGCGTGCGTGCGTGCATGTGTGCCAGGGGGTGTGGCCGTTTCGGGGAGCCCCCATACCTAACTCGGCCTCCGTGGCAGACCTCATGGGGGTGATGGGGGGATGGTCGCCAGCGTCGTGCCCTTTCCGTGGGCGGTTGAGACCTTCTGCTAAGAGCCGCTTCACCTGCGGGGCAGCCAGGATGGAGTGGGGCGTGAGCCAGGCATGGCCCCCGGCCCTCGCAGGGAGCGCGGCTGCTGCCCGGCCCAGCATACTCACCGTGTCGGCCCAGTAGGGGTGGTTGGCCTGCTGCCGCAGGGGTCCTTTCAGGTCGAAGCTCTCGGGGTAGTGGGTGGTCTCAGTGCGCGGGTAGCTGATGTAGCCCTGCGTGTAGAGCCTCTCAGCCGTCTGCATGGCGTGCTGCGGGCCCATTCCTGCCGGAGACGTGGGCTCAGCGCTGACACCAGGTGCCCCAGGCGAGGCGCTCAGGCTCCCAGGAGGCCAGTGCCCGTGTCCACAGGCCCAAGGCCGAGCTCCCCCAGCAGGGCAGGCACAGATGACCGGCGTGGCTACACGGCTGGCCCCTTGCCTGGCGGCAGCCAGCCCTTCCTACAAGCCAGGTAGCCTGTGCGTCCAGCCCCGAGGCCCTGAGAGAGGACCAGCGCCCACACTCACCCAAGGCAGAGCTGGCCACACGCAGCATCTCCACAGTGTTCAGGGCCAGGGGCCGCTGCTTGGCCTTCTCCTTCCTGCTTGTGGCCTCCACCTGGGGGCGGGAGGGGTCAGGGCAGGGCGGGAAGGTGAGAGGAGCTCCGAGGGTCTGGTTCTCACTTGTCCTCCGGGCTGCTCTAGCTCCCTTTACAGCGGCCTCACAACTCAAATGAACGTTTGTTCAGGCCCAAGAAAGGAAAACGAAAGGGAATTCTAGAGACCTTTTTTCGGGAGACAAACCCTGGAGGAGGGGAGAAGTCAGGAGAAGGGACTGCACACGGGGGGCCTGCCGGGAGCCAGCATCTCCGTCTGCAGGGAAGGCGGGGTCCTGAGGTGAGGGCCCATCGCAGGGGCCGCTGCTTGCTCCTTATGGTGCCCACAAGTGTAGCTACACCTTCTGATTTGTCAGGAAAAGTGGGAAGTCGGAACTTTTTCCGTAAAATCTCCTAACTGTGGGTCACCAGGAGGAACTTCAGTGAAACACTCCCACTCGCGGAAAAGCGAGGTGAGCAACCAGCTCAGCCTATGGGCTGAACGGATGTTGAAGAGGTGACCGTCCTGCCTACGGCAGAAGCAATCCAGGCTTCTCAACTGCCATGCTCACCCCTGCCAACCCCATGTGAACATGGCAGGGCCAACACCCCGAGCTCTGGGCAGACAGACGCAGCAGTGGAGCCTGGGATCACGACGGGGAGGCCCAGATCTGGTGGCCATCACAGGCAGAAGCGTGGGGCAGCTTTAGAAGCAGCTCCGGTGCCCGAATCAACTGCACTGGGCAAGAGGGACCCATGAAGGTGCAACTGCAGGGCACAAGCCACCACAGCCCAGACCTGCCAGCCCCACGTGGCCAGCCCCCCGGCACGTGGCGTCTTCTTCCTACCAGCCACGTGGCCGTGCTTCTGATTCCCGAGACCCAAGTGGGAAGCGTGGCAGGTAAGCCAGGAGAGCCGATGGCCCGGAGTGGCCGAGCTGGCTGTGGGCCCTGGGTGGGCTCTCGACGGGTACAGGGGCTTCCGGCTGGACATGCCACCGAGGGCGGACAGCGGGGCAGGAGCCCTGGAGCAAGGGGGCGCCCGCAGGGCTCGTTCACCGGTCGGGGCAGGCAGCTGTGTGGCAGCCACGGCCTGGGGGCGGGGCAGGGCCGTGGTGGAGGGTGTGTGGGAGCAACTAGTCTTCTCTCTAAAAGGTGTCTGTGTTGCAGAGGCAGAGGGAGCCCTGAGCCCTGCGCCCTGCTCAGCAGAGGCCTCCGCGGCCCCGAGCAGCCCACCTGGGCCTCCTTCTCGAGCTTGGTCATGTTCAGGAACATCTGTGCGATCTCCCGGTCAAACACGCGCACACGGTCCCAGTCCAGGAGGAGGGAGCGGTCCTTATCAACGTCCACCTGCAGGAGCAGGCAGGAGCAGAGGCGGGGTGAGCCAGTGCCGCGGGAAGAGGCCCGGCAGCTGGAGCCCGGCCTGGCTGGAAGGGCTCATGGCTGGAGCTGTTCAGGGATGAGGCCCAGCCCTCCCTGAGCGCAGGCTGCTCTGGCAGAGGCCTTCCGCCAAGATGAGGAAGGCAGTCTCAGGACAGGAGCCCAGCACCAAGGCTGAGCTGTCCTCAGGGGCGTCGCAGCCCCCCCGCAGGGGACCCCAGCCCCGTGTGGACTGCAGCGGCCCCGTGTCATACTCGGAGCCTTACGAGAACCTTTCGTTTATCTTACTCGGAAAACGCGTTCCAAGGCTTTTTAGGAGCTGGAAGGCCAGTGGCCCACCGGCCCTCAGTGCAGTCCCTGGACTCGACCGCCCCAGCCGCGGACCTGCCCGAGCTGGACGGCCCTCTCCCATGCCCACGGTGGGGCAGCGGCCCACACCCATGCCCTGGGGACGACGACGACAGTGGAGGTGCTCAGACGTTGCACCCAAGCGCAGCAAGTCCCAGTGCGGATGGGAAAAGGCCGCGGACCTTGGCCTGCAGCACCCAGTAGGTCTCCGGCTTGAAGGACTGGATCTTGTCATGCCTCTCCACACAGAAGCCCAGCGTGGGGGTCTGGCACGGCCCGAAGGAGATGAGCGAGCTGTCCAGGTTGCCGTATTTCCCCTGGAAGTATTTGGTCTGGAACCTGTGAAGGGGGTCAGGGAGACGAGCACACTTTGGTCAGGCACCCACTCGTGCTTCGGCAAGACAGCTGTCTCAGGGACCGAGAAGGAAGACAGTCTCCCGTCTCTGGTCGGGCCTGGGGGCGCGGGGGCACCTTGTGAAGGCGCAGCCGATGCGGAGGTCCAGCTCCTGCCGCGCGTCCACCGAGAGCGCCTCGTTGTGGTCGGGCTCGCCCAGGCGGGCCATAGCAGCACAGATGTCTGTGTCCGTGATGGAGCTGAAGCGGGCCCGGAACACGGTCTGCTCACCGCTGCGGGTCTGATTCATGACGGGCAGCACCGCGTCCAGCACCTGGGGGGGCCCGGCAGTGACGCCCATGGCTCGCCCGGGTGCCCGGCCCACCGCTTCTGCCGGCCAGCCACCGCCCTGCCCTCCGCAGCCTTGGTGTCTACGGGCCTCCGGCCACAACGCTCCCTGCCCTGCTGTGCTCACACCCCTCTTCTTACAGCGGCTTCCACCCTCAACCAGGAGGCGCTACCACAAGGATGCAAAGGATCCCGGCTGCTAAGCCCACCTTCTCGCGGAGAGCATGGGGAGGGGGGCGGCATCTGAGAGACCCTCCAGCAACGGGAGAAAATACAGAGACGAGAGAGAAGGCAAGGAATACAGAGACAGGTGAGAAGGCAAGGCAGCAGGCGGGTAGCAGCAGCAGCTCCAGACCACAGCCCGGCGGGCCTGGGGTCCCGGAGCCCAGACTCGCCCAGAGTCTGCAGGCCACGTGGCTTCCTCACAGGGGATGACACTGTCCGCCCCACACGGAGGGCTCAGGGGAGGCGCAGGGGCAAGGGTGGGGCCAGGAGAGGTCCCCGAGCCACAGTGGGGTGTCACAGCCCGAGGGGCTCCTGCGGAGGCAGGCCTGGGAGTGGCTCGAACCGCCCTAGGGGTGGCAGAGGTGGGGCAAGCATCGTCGTGGAGCACAGAGCTGGTGGGGGTGGGGAGAGGGGCAAAGGGGTGCAACAGGGCACCCAGCCGCAAGGCAGAGGTCCCGGCACGGGCCCAGGCCCGACACTCAGAATCCATGCTCCCCTCCGGGCAGCCCTCCGCCAGGGAAATCCTGCCCCAGCACCTCCTCACAAACTGCCGCCTGGCGATGGGATGCTCCTGCCCTGGGCAGAGCCCCTGCACCATCAGCATCCACGGGACCTCCAGAGCCGCGGCCCCAGGCCCCAGCATGGCAGCCCGCGGGCCCCAGCCTCACCTCAAAGCAGATGTTCTCGCCCTCCTTGTCGCAGTCCAGCCACAGCACAATGCAGTCGCAGCCCCTGCCCTCCACCTGCGCAGAGACACAGGGCTTGCACTGCCCGGCCTGGCCTCTGCTGCCTGGCGTAAAGCGCGCGGCCCTGAGCCCGAGACCGCCCTCAGGAGGCCTGGAGCCCAGGGCAGGAGTCACCAAGTGGAGTCAGCAGCCGGCTCGGCCTCTCAGCAAAGAATGTACTTCAGAACTGCTAGTTTTTAGACCAAAAAAAACAATAAATGCCACGAGATCTTAATCCCCAAAATTGAATCCAAAAGAAAAAAAATACGGAACTGAAACAACTAAACGTTAGCGGCAGTTGTCTTAGGTGGTAAGACTACAGATTGTTTTCTTCCTTCTTACTTCTAACCTTTATCATGGGTTTGCATTATTTTCATTGTTCTTTATTTCTTAAAGTTTTGTCTTTTTATTTTTGCTCCTGGCTGCACTTGGGCCTCGCTGCTGTGCGTGGCTTTCTCCCGTCACGTGAGGGGGCCGCTCTCCCGTCACAGCGCGGTACGAAGCCCTGGCTCTGGACCACTGGCGCTGTACTCGGGGGCACTCAGGCTCAGTTATACCGCAGCACGTGGGGTCCTCCCAGACCAGGGATCAAACCCGCGCCCCTTGCCGCGTCCCTGGCAGATTCTTAACCCCTGGACTCCCAGGGAAGTCCCTGTGTTTACGTTTGTTTTAGAATCCGCCACCACCAAACCATTTTAAAAGCAGGAGGCTGGTCTGGGGGCTGAGTGCCGGGGGTACGCAGGCCGTGAGCGGGGGCGTGGGCCCCAGGGAGCCCCGGACGCACCTGCAGGAACTTCACCATATTCAGCCTGGGGTTGGCCTCCTTCTTCTCCGTCGGGGCCTGGCTGAGCAGCTCGGCGGGGTCCACTTCGTCCCACCTGTTGTACTTTCCTGTGATGCACACAGGGACACCAGGGTCACACGCCACATCTGCAGGGCCCGCGACCCCAGGATAGGGAGGCTCGGAGCAGGGCCTCCCTTGCTCAGGAGTGGGCCAGCTCTGGGCAGGCCTGCTGCGGGGGCACCGCTCCTGGCAGGCTGACTACGCAGGCAAGAGTCACACCGCTCACCCCGTCTCCTCCCCCAGCCACTGTCCGCACCCTCTCCCCGCCCAGCGCATGGCCAGCCCTGACAAGCCCTCAGCGGATCCCGGGGGACCTCAGTGTCCTCAGGGCCCCTGTCCATGCACTGCTCCCCGCTTTTCTACTTGAGGCTTGGGGCACAGGGGACCTGGACGATCGTGGCAGGCGACGGCACTGTCCTCAGACCCTCCACACATGAGGGGCAGACAAGTCGCGAGGCCCAGAGGCCCAGTCGGACCCACGGCAACCGCGGCCCTGGAGCCAGCCTGTGGGGCCACTGGCGCTGGAGTTCCGATGCCAGCTGCCAAGTGACCACAGACAATGGGCACCCCTGGCAGGCGGCGGCCCGCACCAGAACAGCTGCACAGGCCAAGTTCCCACTCAGGTGCAGGCCACCCGCCCACAGCCTGCTGGCTTCGGACTCGCCGGTTCTGGACAAACCTGTCTGCCGAAAGCCCGCCCAGGGCGTCCTGCGGACCGCAGGCAGCGTGGGGCGGGACTCCTCGGTGGAATGGGGGTGGGCGGGGCTCACCCAGGAAGTCCAGCGTCATCACGTGGCCGCAGACCGAGGTCATCTTGAAGCGGACCGGCTGGCCCGCGAAGGCCCCGCTGTACTCGTGCACTGAGCAGGTCCCGTTCAGCCCCTTGCGTGAGGACATGTTGCCTGCGGGGGCACAGGCGAGCCGGGCCTGACCTAGCTTCCCCGAGGCCGGGCTGCCCAGCAGTGCTCGCGGACCGCTCGAGGGCAGATCTCCACACTTCTGTGTTCACTCCTGAATCTGATTCCTGCCTTTTTCAGACCCTCCCCAGAAATGCCCCGGACACTCCCTCACTGTCGACCCCAGGGTGACCTCCTGACACCCACGGAGGGCCCCTCTGCTGGTCTCTCTCAGCCTCTGGGGACCATGCACGTCTGCGTCTCCCCTCCCCTCCAGACCACAGCTTCTCAGCCTACTGCTCCGGGCCCCCTCAGCCGCTGGGCCAAGGGGAGGTCGAGGCAGATGCCTGCCATTTCTGGGTCCCCAGCACCCAAGTACCCAGGGCCAGGCTAGGGCGAGGGCAGGTGTTATTGCTTCCCAGTGCCCTGAGGCTACGGCTCAGCCTCGTGGCGCTCTTGAGTGGCATGAGGGGCATGGGCGTGGCTGGGTGTCCGAGGGGCAGTGGCGCTGACACCCGGGCATGGCCTTGGCAGACCAGGCTGGGACCGGGGGCCTTCCAGCAGACTTCCTGCACAAGTGAACAGGGCTGGCTTCTGCCGCTGGAGAGCAGCCTCGCTGCCTGCACGTCGCCCCTGAGGCAGCCTGCCTGTCGCCCCTGAGGCAGCCTGCCTGCCACGGCCTCCTACTTGTGCCTGGGGAGAGCCGGCTCACGCTGAGTGTGGAGGAAACTGCACCCCACAGGGACCACGTGACTCGGGGCCGAGGGCTCCATCCATGCCCGCTGTGCCCGAACAGGCTCGACTCCAGGGGCCTGCGGCCGCTTTCAAAGAAGGCAGGCCTGACCGGCGAGGCAGGAAGGCCCACGCTCCCAGACTAAAGCCGCCGGACGCCGGACCTTCCCTCCTACCTCGAGAGAGGATCCTGGCGATGGACTGGGCCAAGGACGGCTTCTCAGCCACCATCAGCACAGTCTTCATCTCGCCTCAGGCTGCCAGCGCCTCACCTCACTCCGCTCTGGGAAACGGCTCAGACACCGTGCTGGAGCAGCGTCACCCCAACGCCTGAGACAAAAGACACGGAAACAACAGCGAGGCTTCCAGCACAACCTGCCATTCTGAGCAATCAAACACCCCCGAGGCGAGAAAGAGGAGCTTAGGGAGATCTGAAGGCATCTCAGACAGCCGCCCAGAGCAACTGAGCAGCCGTGGGAGAGGGTTTCCTATCAGAGAAGCTGAGGTGGCCCCACGACCCCAGGCTGATTTTGGCCCCAAATTTACACTAGGAAGCCTGAGGGGGGCGGAGGGGGGGCTTTGGGCCTGACCCCCTCCAGTGGAGCTGTCTTTTACCCCCGGGGCCAAGAGCGGCATCCCCACCTTGGGTCAACTTCAGGGTGTCCTGAGTGGCTAGCCAGGGGATCCAGGCCCCAGCAGAGCTCACCTGGCCCTTCCCAACAAGCTCTGACCGACCTCCCTCCTGCCCTGCCCCACCTCTGCAGGCCAGGCGTGAGCCAGTTAACTAGAATGCTGTGGTCTAAAGCAGGAATTAAACGCCCTGAGGATTTCCCACCTCGGTGACTGAATCAAACCTCCAGGCAGTCAAGGAGAGGAGCCTTTCTAGCCTCCTGCTTTGTAGGCGGCGCTTCGGCTGTAAACACCTCTTTGTTGAATCTTTAATGGGCAGTTCTTCAAGGACCGCTTCCTCGGTGGCTCAGCTGGTAAAGAATCCGCCCACAATGCGGGAGACCTGGGTTCGATCCCTGGGTTGGGGAGATCCCCTGGAGAAGGAAAAGGCTACCCACTGCAGTATTCTGGCCTGGAGAATTCCACAGACTGTCTAGTCCAGGGAGTCTCAAAGAGTGGGAATGACAGAGAGACTTTCACTTTTCACTTTCACTACGAGGCCTTCGTTGGAACTCGTTAAACTACATCTCACACGCTAGTAAAGTGATGCTCAAAATCCTCCAAGCCAGGCTTCAGCAATACGTGAGCCGTGAACTCCCAGATGCTCAAGCTGGTTTAGAAAAGGCAGAGGAACCAGAGATCAAATTGCCAACATCTGCTGGATCACTGAGAAAGCAAGAGAGTTCCAGAAAATCATCTACTTGACTATGCCAAAGCCTCTGGCTGAGTGGCTTTGGAAAATTCTGAAAGAGACAGAAATACCAGACCACCTGACCTGCCTCTTGAGAAACCTGTATGCAGGTCAGGAAGCAACAGTTAGAACTGGACATGGAACAACAGACTGGTTCCAAATAGGAAAAGGAGTATATCAAGGCTGTATATCACCCTGCTTATTTAACTTCTATGCAGAGTACATCAGGAGAAATGCTGGGCTGGAAGAAGCACAAGCTGGAATCAAGATTGCCTGAGGAAATATCAATAACCTCAGATATGCAGATGACACCACCCTTACGGCAGAAAGTGAAGAAGAACTAAAGAGCCTCTTGAAGAAAGTGAAAGAGGAGAGTGAAAACGTTGGCTTAAAGCTCAACATTCAGAAAACGATGATCATGGCATCCAGTCCATCACTTCATGGGAAATAGATGGGGAAATAGTGGAAACACTGGCTATTTTGGGGGGCTCCAAAATCACTGCGGATGATGACTGCAGCCATGAAATTAAAAGATGGTTACTCCTTGGAAGGAAAGTTATGACCAACCTAGACAGCACAATAAAAAGCAGAGACGTTACTTTGCCAACAAAGGTCCGTCTCGTCAAAGCTATGGTTTTTCCAGTGGTCATGTATGGATGTGAGAGTTGGACTATAAAGAAAGCTGACCGCCAAAGAACTGATGCTTTTGAGCTGTGGTGTTGGAGAAGACTCTCGAGAGTCCCTTGCACTGCAAGGAGGTCCAGCCAGTCCATCCTAAAGGGGATCAGTCCTGAGTGTTCATTGGAAGGACTGATGCTGAAGCTGAAACTCCACTACTTTGGCCACCTGATGCGAAGAGCTGAGTCACTGGAAAGACCCTGATGCTGGGAAAGATTGGGGGCAGGAGGAGAGGCGGAGATAGAGGATGAGATGGCTGGAGGGCACCACCGACTCAGCGGAGATGAGTCTGCGTGAACCCCGGGCGCTGGTACGGACAGGCAGGCCCGGCGCGCTGCGGTTCAGGGGTCGAGAGAGTCGGCCACGCCTGAGCGGCTGAACCGAACCGATCTGGAGTGAGCCTGAGGTTCGGAACAGCTGAGACCAGCGTCAGAGCTCCGGCGAGGCTCTCAGGAGCCCCGGCGCGCTGCCCACCAGCCCACGCTCGGCCGGCTCCTCGCGGCGCTTCTCGAGCGACAGCGAAGCAGACGAGGCGGCCGGGAGCAAGCAGCGCTCAGGCCTCGGCGGGTCTGCTCAGACCAGCGCCTCCCGCCGCCGCCGCCCTCTCGTCCGCCCCGGGCGCCCTCCGGCCGCTGCGCGGACCGCCCGCCCGGGACCCGCGCCCCGCCGCTCACCCGCGCCCCGCCGCCCGCTCCCGGAGGCTCGCCGCCATCTGCTTCCGGGTCCGCCGCGGACAGCGTTCCCCACGCCCTGCCCTCCGGCGCCTCACGCCCGCACTTGTGGGTTCCGAGGCTCGAGAGTTCCGGGGAGCATCCTCCAGGGGAGTCCCAGGGGCTCCCCCACCCCGAAACCTTCCATCTCATTTGAGTGAAAACGTTGGCTTAAAGCTCAACATTCAGAAAACGATGATCATGGCATCCAGTCCATCACTTCATGGGAAATAGATGGGGAAATAGTGGAAACACTGGCTATTTTGGGGGGCTCCAAAATCACTGCGGATGATGACTGCAGCCATGAAATTAAAAGATGGTTACTCCTTGGAAGGAAAGTTATGACCAACCTAGACAGCACAATAAAAAGCAGAGACGTTACTTTGCCAACAAAGGTCCGTCTCGTCAAAGCTATGGTTTTTCCAGTGGTCATGTATGGATGTGAGAGTTGGACTATAAAGAAAGCTGACCGCCAAAGAACTGATGCTTTTGAGCTGTGGTGTTGGAGAAGACTCTCGAGAGTCCCTTGCACTGCAAGGAGGTCCAGCCAGTCCATCCTAAAGGGGATCAGTCCTGAGTGTTCATTGGAAGGACTGATGCTGAAGCTGAAACTCCACTACTTTGGCCACCTGATGCGAAGAGCTGAGTCACTGGAAAGACCCTGATGCTGGGAAAGATTGGGGGCAGGAGGAGAGGCGGAGATAGAGGATGAGATGGCTGGAGGGCACCACCGACTCAGCGGAGATGAGTCTGCGTGAACCCCGGGCGCTGGTACGGACAGGCAGGCCCGGCGCGCTGCGGTTCAGGGGTCGAGAGAGTCGGCCACGCCTGAGCGGCTGAACCGAACCGATCTGGAGTGAGCCTGAGGTTCGGAACAGCTGAGACCAGCGTCAGAGCTCCGGCGAGGCTCTCAGGAGCCCCGGCGCGCTGCCCACCAGCCCACGCTCGGCCGGCTCCTCGCGGCGCTTCTCGAGCGACAGCGAAGCAGACGAGGCGGCCGGGAGCAAGCAGCGCTCAGGCCTCGGCGGGTCTGCTCAGACCAGCGCCTCCCGCCGCCGCCGCCCTCTCGTCCGCCCCGGGCGCCCTCCGGCCGCTGCGCGGACCGCCCGCCCGGGACCCGCGCCCCGCCGCTCACCCGCGCCCCGCCGCCCGCTCCCGGAGGCTCGCCGCCATCTGCTTCCGGGTCCGCCGCGGACAGCGTTCCCCACGCCCTGCCCTCCGGCGCCTCACGCCCGCACTTGTGGGTTCCGAGGCTCGAGAGTTCCGGGGAGCATCCTCCAGGGGAGTCCCAGGGGCTCCCCCACCCCGAAACCTTCCATCTCATTCTTGCCCCGCTGCGGGGAGGCACTAGTGGCAGTAAAGTAAAAACTACCAATGCGTGTATAGCAGGCTTCTTTGAATGCTATAAACATTGCGGAATGCGTGTTTGAGCTAACGTAGAACCTATCTGGAAAATGGAGTGGAAAATAAAAACAACCTTTTGTGTTAGAGTAATGGGTTTACAGGAGATGTAAAATGATTTCCGTGGCTTTATTTTCCTATCTTTCTTTAAAGAAGTGAAGTGACGTGCCTCAGTCGTGCCCGACTCTTTGCGACGCCATGGACTGTAGTCTACAAGGCTCCTCTGTCCGTGGAATTCTCCAGGCAAGAGTACTGGAGTGGGTTGCCACTTCCTTCGCCAGGGGATCTTCCCGACCCAGGGCTCGAACCCAGGTCTCCCGCATTGCGGGCCGACGCTCTACCGTCCGAGGCTTTAAAGTGCACCTTTTTCTGGTTGCGCTGTCTGCTGTGCAGGGGCCTGCTCTGCTTGCTGGGGGTGCGGTGCCCCTCTTCACTGCCCCGCGCAGGCTGCTCGTGGCAGTGGCCTCCTGGGCCGAGCACCGGCTCCGGTCCGCGCAGCAGCCGTGGCTCACCGGCTTTAGGTGCCCTGAAGGAGGAGACAGAACAGGCTCTCTAGAAAGCAGGACTCCATCTTGGGCTGGACTGTGGACTTTCTATAGGCCCAGTATCCATGGAAACGACATACCAGCTGGAAAACCAGGCCCCTGAAGTAAGAGCCCCAGGGCTCTCCATGCCTAAAAGAATACCCTAATTATCTGTGTAACCGAATAGAATCAAACATTCTATTATGCTTACTGCGGTATGGCCCCAGGCCTATTGATAACTGTCCACTCTTAACTGCCTAGGCTTAAGGCATATGATCACCAGTTAACTTTGATTTTAACTTTCTTTTTCCTTTGTTCAGACACTTAGGGTATATAAAGTTTTCACAAAAACTGGTCGGGGTCCTTGGCTAAGAGGAGACTGCCTTGGGCCCGCAGGTATAATAAACTGCACTCCACCATCTGCCTTGTCCTTCTCAGTGAGCTTGTTGTCCGTGGCCACAACAGCCCCAGGCCGTGTGGGGCCTTCACACACCAGGGACCGAGCCCGTGTCCCTTTACTGGCAGGCGAGTTCTTGACCACTGGACCACCAACGTCCCTCAATGTGATTCTGACCCCGGCTACATGGAGTTAGGGACATTTGCACAAATTGAGGACACAACCCCACCCCAAAAAACCCACCCCTCATTTCAGACACCAGCTGCAAACTCAGCTGTCCGCAGGCCACCTATATTTCTGACCAAATGGCCACAAGTTTTTGGGGGTGTTCCCCAAACCCCCTCAGGCTGAATGACTTGGTAGAAACTCTTGCAGAGCTGAAGAAAGCTCCATCCTCATGATCCCAGTTTTGCTGTAAAGGCTGCAGGCCAGGAGCAGTCAACGGAGAGCTGCACCAGGGCCTGGGGGTCCCAGAGGTGGGCTGCTGTGTCTTCAGGCCGCCTCTCCATCCTGCATGTCCATGGTCCCGCAGCCTGGGAGGCTCCCCTGAACCTCGGTGTCCACTGGGGTTTCATTACTCAGGACAGCTGCAGGGACCACTGGCTCTGTGAGTGGACTCGGTCTCCAGCCCCCTCCCCATCCTGGGAGCTCAGCTCAAAGCTCCCATCTCCCCATCGCTGGGTGGGGCTTTCCTCATGGCCAGCAAACTCAGGGGCCGCCCGAATACCGAGCGCTGTCTCTAGAGGCTGCCTCGCATGAGCCAGGCACAAGGAACAGCTGTTTTTTTACTATGCACGCCGTGGTCCACGCACCACAGCTCATTTATGGACCTGAGGACCCAGGGCCAGGAGAGGACCTCCAGGACCACCAAGCTCACAGACGCCTCTGTTATGCTCCGAGTCCAAGTCCCCGAATAAACTGAGAGAACAAATCCACCAAGGCAATGCAAAAGCAAGAAGGGAGTTTATTTATTGCTAACTCGAGTTAGGGCACCCTGCCGCATCCCATACAGTGGAGTAAGGCAAGGGGGCCCCGAGCCCTGAATTACAGCAGTATTTATAAACTTAGAACAAAGACAGGGAGTAGGCAAGGGCAGATTGGTTGCAGGGGGCTCTTGGCATCTACTAATTGGCTAGATTTCCGCATGCGCGGGCTTTCTCAGGGGATTTTTCCTATTGGTCAAGCTACACCACCTGTGGGAGATCCCAGTGCCTCAGCTTTCCTAGAGACTAAACCTCATACCTAGCCTGCCCCTTAGAGCCTGTTCTGGCTCCAGTTAGGTCCTAACAGCCTCCTCCCCAGCTCCCTGGGGAGACCCCTGTGAGGACGAGGGGCAGAGGCCTGGGGCAGGGCTGAGGGAGGTAAGGCTGCCTCTGCCGCCTCCTGGAAGCCCGCCCAGATGCTTCCTTTTCAGGGGCTGCTAGTCACTCTGGTTCATGCCAGGGGGACAGGGGCTGGGTCTGGAGGGGGCGTGGCATGTTAGGGGCATGGGAGGGGATGGGGCAGACTCTCACGCAGGGCCCCTCCACCTTCTGCCACACCCAGCAGGTGTTTCCCACCGCGAGGACCTGTCCTCTCTTCCCGGTTCACCACACGCAGAAGTGTGCACAAGAACCTCACTCTGCGGGGCTCAGCTTCCTTTGGGGGATGCGGAGGTCACCTCCTCGGGGACTCCATCCTGGCCTCCTGGGCACTGCGCTGTGAGCCCCGGGCAGGTGCTTCCTCCCTCAACGCTTCCCCTGGGTTAAGGCAGGAGCCACAAAAGCCAGCACGCGGCCGTTCCCCCAGCCGGCGTCGCAAACCAGGGAAGTTTACGATGGCCACCAGGAGCCAGGGGAGCCAAGGCCCCACCCCTGGGAGGTGGGGAGGAGGGCGGAGGAGGAGGCTGGCCCTGCTCCAGGAGGACCCTGGTGGCAGAACTCTGCTCCGCCGCACCATGTCCTGGGCCCCCGTTCTTCTGGGGCTGCTGCTCCACTGCACAGGTAAGAAGCCCCGGGGCTGGTGGCTCCCGGCCTCTTCCTGCGCCCTTCTCTGCCCCGGTGCCCACACGCCTCTGTGTCCCCAGGCTGCAGCCCTCAGCCTGTGCTGAGTCAGCCACCTTCCGTGGCCTCGTTCCTGGGAGCCACCATCCGCCTGGCCTGCACTCTGCGCGGAGACCACGACGTCAGCCTTCACAGCATCTACTGGTACCAGCAGAGGCCCGGCCGCCCCCCGAGATTCCTGCTGAGATATTTCTCCCCCTCCAACAAGAGGCAAGGCCACAAGGTCCCCCCACGCTTCTCCGGCTCCAAAGACCTGGCCAAGAACACGGGGTATTTGAGCATCGCTGAGCTGCAGGCCGAGGACGAGGCTGTCTATTTCTGCGCTGTGTGGGCCCAGGTCACGGGGCAGAGGCGGGCGACACAGAGAGAGGAGAGGGAAGAGAGGGAGCTGGCTACCCCGGGCTCCCCGGGCCCCCGGGACACGCTCCCCTTGCATTAAAGGCCGCAGGGCCGCATCTCCGCGGGGTGGGGGTGTGGGCAAGGAGCCTGGGGCGGTGGGCTGCCCAGGGCCAGAAGACACTCCTGTGAACCCCCTTGGAGGCTGGATTCGGGGATTAAAGCTGCTTGCGTCTTGGGAAGTTTACCTAGCCTGCCCCTTAGAGCCTGTTCTGGCTCCAGTTAGGTCCTAACAGCCTCCTCCCCAGCTCCCTGGGGAGACCCCTGTGAGGACGAGGGGCAGAGGCCTGGGGCAGGGCTGAGGGAGGTAAGGCTGCCTCTGCCGCCTCCTGGAAGCCCGCCCAGATGCTTCCTTTTCAGGGGCTGCTAGTCACTCTGGTTCATGCCAGGGGGACAGGGGCTGGGTCTGGAGGGGGCGTGGCATGTTAGGGGCATGGGAGGGGATGGGGCAGACTCTCACGCAGGGCCCCTCCACCTTCTGCCACACCCAGCAGGTGTTTCCCACCGCGAGGACCTGTCCTCTCTTCCCGGTTCACCACACGCAGAAGTGTGCACAAGAACCTCACTCTGCGGGGCTCAGCTTCCTTTGGGGGATGCGGAGGTCACCTCCTCGGGGACTCCATCCTGGCCTCCTGGGCACTGCGCTGTGAGCCCCGGGCAGGTGCTTCCTCCCTCAACGCTTCCCCTGGGTTAAGGCAGGAGCCACAAAAGCCAGCACGCGGCCGTTCCCCCAGCCGGCGTCGCAAACCAGGGAAGTTTACGATGGCCACCAGGAGCCAGGGGAGCCAAGGCCCCACCCCTGGGAGGTGGGGAGGAGGGCGGAGGAGGAGGCTGGCCCTGCTCCAGGAGGACCCTGGTGGCAGAACTCTGCTCCGCCGCACCATGTCCTGGGCCCCCGTTCTTCTGGGGCTGCTGCTCCACTGCACAGGTAAGAAGCCCCGGGGCTGGTGGCTCCCGGCCTCTTCCTGCGCCCTTCTCTGCCCCGGTGCCCACACGCCTCTGTGTCCCCAGGCTGCAGCCCTCAGCCTGTGCTGAGTCAGCCACCTTCCGTGGCCTCGTTCCTGGGAGCCACCATCCGCCTGGCCTGCACTCTGCGCGGAGACCACGACGTCAGCCTTCACAGCATCTACTGGTACCAGCAGAGGCCCGGCCGCCCCCCGAGATTCCTGCTGAGATATTTCTCCCCCTCCAACAAGAGGCAAGGCCACAAGGTCCCCCCACGCTTCTCCGGCTCCAAAGACCTGGCCAAGAACACGGGGTATTTGAGCATCGCTGAGCTGCAGGCCGAGGACGAGGCTGTCTATTTCTGCGCTGTGTGGGCCCAGGTCACGGGGCAGAGGCGGGCGACACAGAGAGAGGAGAGGGAAGAGAGGGAGCTGGCTACCCCGGGCTCCCCGGGCCCCCGGGACACGCTCCCCTTGCATTAAAGGCCGCAGGGCCGCATCTCCGCGGGGTGGGGGTGTGGGCAAGGAGCCTGGGGCGGTGGGCTGCCCAGGGCCAGAAGACACTCCTGTGAACCCCCTTGGAGGCTGGATTCGGGGATTAAAGCTGCTTGCGTCTTGGGAAGTTGTTCTGCCGAGTGGTCTGAATTGGTTCGGAGGAGGCCCAGGATGCTTTGAGAAACGTCAGAAAGAGTGGAATGCACCTGATAACCAGCCAGGGTGAAGGTCCCAGGAGACTGGCTGGCCGTGGGCTGCTTGGCCAGAGCCCCTGGGCTTGTGGGTCTACCGGGGTGGGGGGGTGACATGGCCCCTTGGGGATGCCCCTGCCAAGGACAGAACCCGCTCTTGTCACCTGATTGTGGGCATGGAGTAAGCAGCTTAGAAAACACCTTTGCTGGCCCTCTGGGGAGGAAAGTGGTGCCCAGGGATGGGTGTGGACTTGGTCCCCCACTGGGCCAGACGGTTCTGTGCCGTGGGGGGCTGGCCTGCACTCCAGAGGGTCCAGCAGCATCCCTGGCCTCCACCCCCACAAACGGCCTCCCGCCCATAGTTATGACAACCACAGACATCCCCAGACATCGCCGAAGTTCCCCAAGGTGGCAAAATCGTCCCAGCTGAGACACCCTCAGCCAGGTGAGAGGAAGTGTTCTCCATAAAAGGCACAGATAGTAACTAGTTTTGGTTTTCTGGGCCATACAGTCTCTGTGGCAACTACTGAATTCTGTCCTGAGAGCTCAGAAGCAGCCACAGACCCTCTGTGAACGCACAGGCGTGACTGCTTCCTGTTAAACTTGGTTTACAGAAGCAAGACAGGGCCGGGCTGTGGGGGTGCCTGGGCCGGGCTCTGCTGACCCTGCTCTGGAGAAACAGCCGTTCCTGCCTCCAGGTTGCAGCCAGACCGACTCGGTGGAGTGAGCAAGGCCGCCCGAGGCCCCTTGTGCCTGTGGACTCCAGGGTACCAACCCCTCAGGACCCCAGAAGACCCCGCGGGCAGGAGTACGGCCTTGCCAGTGGGCTTGTTGGGTGAGGGGAAACTGTGGGTTCCCGCGACTCTGGCCCATATCTGCACCCCGAGCCCCGAGGTGCGGGTCCGTGTGTGCCCTGCAGAGAGGGACCCCATACACCCACGCCCACACCACACGTGGACACTGGACACGCCTCCCATTCAGAGAGGCGCCAGGTGAACCGTCTCCCCTGTGACTCCAGGCTGGTCTGAGAATGTCCATTTCTCAAGACTGAAAAGACCCTCAGGGGCAGCCCTTCCCTGTGTGTGTGTCTCTGTGTGTGTGTGTCTGTGTGTGTGTGTGTCTGTGTGTGTGTGTGTGTCTGTGTGTGTGTGTGTCTGTGTGTCTGTGTGTGTGTCTGTGTGTGTGTCTGTGTCTGTGTGTGATTGTGTCTGTGTGTCTGTGTGTGTGTCTGTGTGTCTGTGTCTGTGTGTGTGTCTGTGTGTGATTGTGTGTGTGTGTGTCTGTGTGTGTGTCTGTGTGTGTGTGTGTGTCTGTGTGTGTCCTGAGTCTCCTGTAAAACGTTTATCTCAGCTCTGGCTGCTTTCCAGCCCCTCTGGGCTTCCGCTGTCTGAAATGCACTGAGTCCTTCCTGCCTCAGACCTTTGCCTCTGGTCACGGACCTCCAGGCCCCGTCTCCAGAGGCCAGCTAGGTGATCTGCGAAGAGCTCTGTCTCTTGCTTGTAACCAGCCCTTCTCTCGCTTCCATGCTCTGTGATTCTGGGATTCAGAGTCACAGCAAGAAACCCAGAGAGCAGGGAGTCCTGCCGGCTCCTCCAGCATCCTGCTCCCAAGTCTGACCCAGAAACCAGAACCCAGCCGGCTGGGGCACGCCACAGTGGTACTGAAGGCCAGGGCCCAGACATTCTGGCCCGAGCTAGCCATGGAGGCCCCGGGGGAGGGGATCTGAGGAGGACCCAGGGCTCTGGTGGGAAGGAGTCTGCCTATCAGACGCAGGTAAGTGCAAGGGCCCTGCATGCGCACCGAGACCCGCGTGGTTGTGACGGGGGTTTGGCAAGTCGAGCTGGGGCAGGTGACCCCACCCAGAGAGGCCGGGGTGGGGCTGACATTCAGGGGCCCTTGAGCGCAGAGGGGCCTGGCTGGCGTCTCATTCCACATCGCATATTTGTCATGTGCACGCAGTTCACGACAGGATTTGAAATGAGGACATTTCCATTCCAGCAGAACTAGGAGGGACACGTCCCCTCACCAATGATTGAGGCGCCCCAGGGACTTTCCTATAGTAAAGGCAGGACACACATCTGACCCTCCCCCCTGTATTTACCAGTCATCGAGAATCACAAGCGAGTGTGCCAGCGTCCTCCAGCTTGTTAGCGCCATCGCGAGCTCATGGGATAAGATACTGAGGTGTTTAAATCCGCTGTGACTGTGGGAAGTTCTTCTGTCTGCGGGCAGCACAAGGCCTTTCAAGTCGGTGCCTAACCAGAGACACGGTGGTGTGTCGTAAACAGCCCATTCAGTTTTGTCTTTAGAACATTTGGGCCAAATCACCTTCACTTCAGCTGGTTCTCTAAAAGATGATTAAAAAAACAAAACTGTTGATGTATGGATCTCCATTATTGTGTTTTCCCTGTAATTTTAGCTTTGCCATTCGTCTCTTTTATTATTAATTTAATTTCTATTTTATTTTGGAGTGCAGTTGACTCACAATGCTGGGTCAGCTTCCGGTGGACAGCCGAAAGCTTCAGTCACACACGTGGCCATTCTCCTCCGAGTTGCTGTCCCGCTCAGGTTCTTGCAGAATGGCGAGCGGGGTTCTCTGGGCTACATACACAGTCCAGTTCAGCTCAGCTGCTCAGTTGTGTCCGACTCTCTGCGACCCCATGAATCGCAGCACGCCAGGCCTCCCTGTCCATCACCATCTCCCGGAGTTCACTCAGACTCACGTCCATCGAGTCTGTGATGCCATCCAGCCATCTCATCCTCGGTCGTCCCCTTCTCCTCCTGCCCCCAATCTCTCCCAGCATCAGAGTCTTTTCCAGTGAGTCAACTCTTCGCATGAGGTGGCCAAAGTACTGGAGTTTCAGCCTCAGCATCATTCCTTCCAAAGAAATCCCAGGGCTGAGCTCCTTCAGAATGGACTGGCTGGATCCCCTTGCGGTCCAGGGGCTCTCAAGAGTCCCCACTAGTCATCTGTATAAGCGTGTGCACATGTCAATGCCAAACTCTCAACTTCTCCCTCGTCACGTTTCCCCTTTGACAGCCACAGCCCTGCTCTCAAGTCTGTGAGTCTGCCTCTGTTATGTATACAAACCCATCTGTATATTTGTTTTCGATTCCACATAGAAGTGATAGAGTATGATATTTGTCTTGGACTGGCTTCAGCGTGATGGCCCATCTCTGTTGCTGCAAATGGCATTAGCTGATTCTTTCTTATGGTGGAGGAATATTCCATTATGTGTATATATATGTATATATAGTGGCTCAGATGGTAGAGAATCTTCCTACAGTGCAAGAGACCTGGGTTCAATCCCTAGGTCGATAAGATCCCCTGGAGTAGGAAATGGGAACCCACTCCAGTATTTGTGCCTGGAGAATCCTACGGACAGAGGAGCCTGTTATAGTCCCTGGGGTCGCAGAGTTGGACACAACTGAGCAGCTAACACAACGCACGTGAGTGTCTTCTCTGAAAGACTCCTGATTCAGGACACCCTGAATGGAGGAAGAGGACAAGAATGAGAAACATTTGAAACCATCCATGTGATCCTAGTGACGACTAACCCAGACTCCCAAACACTTCATTGTCCCTAGAGAAGAAAAATTAAGGAGAGATTCAGGAAAACACAACCCACCTTACACCACTCACTCAAGTTAGAAAAGAAAGAAAGCCATTAAAAAAAAGTTAAAGCTCTGTTTGCCACCCTCAAGGCACGGTGGCATCCGGGCTGGAAGTCATGACAGGTTCTCCTCCACTGGACTCTACGTGGACCGCAGAGAGGGAAGTGGGCCTGGGAGGGTGGCGGTCCTTATGGGCCGACATTGACCCCTCCATTCCCAGTGACTGCAATCCAACTAGGGGCGGTCTGGACTAGTCCCTCAAATCAGACACCTCCTGTCCTTCCCAGAGTCTCATCAGCTCATCCTCAGCCCAGTGGCCTGGAGACGCAGCAGCTTCAAGCTCAGCGCCAGCTCCGCAGGCCTCAAAGTTGTCCTGGGGAGCCACCACAAGGGCATGGCGCAGGGCACACACAGGCTGGCAGCGCCCAGCGTCACCTGGGGGCTCGTGAAAAATGCCACGTGTCCAGGCCGCCGTAGACCTGCTGAGTCTGAACCCGCATAGTCACAGGTTCCCTGGCGGCTCCATTCACGGGAAGAGCACTTCTGGAGCCCTTGTCATCTGCTTCAGCCTCCCGTGTTACGACACTTCCACTTAAGCTACACGTGTGTCCGGCAGCCGACACTCTGAAGATGCTTCTCAGCCACCCACCCCTTCAGGGTCCCCGGGATCCAGCCAGACGCGGACTTCCGACCACCGCCTCCGCGGGATATGAGGTCTGCAGCAGCCGCCAGGCTCAGGGCATGGGGCGGGTGGGCTGCAGTGGGGGTCCCTGAGCTAAGGGACAGCCCCTTCTTGTCCCCAAGACCTAGGGCTGTCCCCAGGGGAACCACTGGTTCCCTGGGCAGTGGGGGAGTGTCACACCTGCCCAGGGGACTGAGAGGGACCAGCCTCCGCCTGGGACCCCGAGGGAGACCCAGCCCCCAAAGTGCGAGGAGCTTAGGTCCCAGGCTAGAGTGAGCCAGGCACCACAGTAGGGAGAAGCTGGACCGGGTAGGGGACCCCAGGGGCTCCCCCATACTCAGCCGCATGGCAGCTATTAGGGTGACCGCACTCCATTATTGTTCAGGGCCTGGCCCATCTACCCAAGAACTGTGAGGTCTCATGATTCAGCATCAGGCCCTTGCAGACGCCCGGTCAGTGTGTGGAATACAGGGATCCAAGCCAAGTCCTGTGGTCCGTGAAGCCTGTCCTTACCTTCATGAACTCTCGGCCACCTGGGGAAGCCAGTGTACCAGCCACGGCTACTGGGCAGGTGCCGACAGGACGTCTGGGGCGGCCTGACCACGAGGGCACGTGGCTTCCATGAGATTCACTCTGAGGGCCTCTGGGGAGAGCATCAGGGAGATGGACAAACCACTGGGACCTGAAGCAGAGGGTACTTTCAGACACGAATTAGATGTGCAAGCGTGGATGGGACAATGAGCTTCATCTCCTACAGACACTGGATCAGAACCACATTCTCCAAAGGTTCTCCTATCATAACCTCCTGTGAGAAATCCATTTCCCGTCACCATCCCGAGTGTATTGGTGTATTAGGGTGACTGAGGCGGGACCCCACCAGCCCGCCGCCCTCCCCTAGCGCGGACGCTCCCTGGCCCCGCCTGCCCCGCACGGCCTGGCTGTTGCGGGCGCTGGCTGCTCCCGAGTGCGCTGGCTCTACAATCCCCATGGGTTGCAAGCTTTGAAACGTGGCAGTTGATGGCATCAGGGACTCATTCGTCTCTTGATGGTTGATGGTTTCCCAAGGCGCACCCGACGGCCCAGCTGCAGTCACGATGGTGACACGTGTAACAGGAGCTGCGGGAGGGGCCCTTCTCGGTTTACACAGGGCTCTGCAAGGGTGGGTTCCGCCTGATTCCACGTATACAAGGTCCCTGTGTGCGTGTGTGTGTCTGTGTGCATGCGTGTGTCTCTGTATGTGTGTGCATGTGTGAGACCCATGGATGTGTGTGTGTGTGTGCGAGACCCATGGATGTATGTGTGTGTGAGACCCATGGATGTGTGTGTATGTATGTGAGACCCATGGATGTATGTGTGTGTAAGACCCATGATGTGTGTGTGTGTGAGACCCATGGATATATGTGTGTGTGTGAGACCCATGGGTGTGTGTGTGTGTGTCTGTGTGTGAGACCCGTGTGTGTGTATATGTGTGTCTGTGTGTGTCTGTGTGTTTCTCTGTGTGTGTGAGGCCCATGTGTGTGTATATGTGTGTCTGCGTGTGTCTGTGTGTTTCTGTGTGTGTGAGACCCGTGTGTGTGTGTATGTGTGTCTCTGTGTGTCTGTATGTTTCTGTGTGTGAGACCCTTGTGTGTATGTGTGACCCACGGCAGAGGGGAGTGTCACCCAGGAGGCGCTGATCGCGGCTCCTCACGCCCAGTTTTGTGATGAAACCGTGGTTCCCTGCCCTGCAGCTGGCCTGTAACTGGGCTGTTTCCCCACCCCCAGCTCAGCCCTGGCCTCACCCCCTCTCGACGCCCCCCTCCAGGAGACGCCCAGGGCGCCCTTGGGAACGAAGGCGGGAGCAGGTGTGTCCCCCCGGGTCCCTGGGGTGGGTTGGCAGAGACTGCGGTGTGAGGCGGTTGAGCCCTGGATCCCGACCAAGCAGGGCAGCTGGCAGAGGCCCCAGGAGCGGCCCCCCTCCAGTACCGGCCCGGGCCCTGGGTGGAGGGGTGGTGCTGGGGGCAGGGACAGAAGGCCCAGGCAGAGGACGGGCCCCGTGGGTCGGGGCGCACCGGGACGGCCCCTGCCAGCAAGGGGAAGTGGGGGCACTTTCGACCCTCTCCAAGGAGGAGCCCACACCAGCGTGTCTGCCCAAGGTGCCCTTGGCCCTGGGAGCACATGAGGCCCAGGCCAGGCCCGGGGGCCCGTGAGGCCCTCAGGGGTCAGCGCGGTGTCCCCAGGCCGCTCTGGCCTCTCGTCCTGCTGGGCCTGACAGTGGGGGCCCACGGCCTGCTGCCCCCAACGGCGGCGCCTCAGAGCACGGCCCCCCGCGTGGAAGCCCCGGCAGGAAAGAGCCCGTGGAGGCTGTGGGGCAGGTAAGGGCCGGGGGAGTCGTGGGGGTGCACGGGGGTCCCTGCTCCCGATGCTGAGGGTGAGGACAGAGCCGCCGTGAGGGCAGACGGCAGAGGGGGGAGACTCGGCTGGAGGGTGGGGCCTGGAGACGGAGGCTGCATCTGAAGCGTCGGCATGTTGTCTGGTATGGACTTGTTTGCACTCATTGTTTTTATTGGATTTAAACATCATTTTTTCTGGATTGCTGAGCTTCTCGGCCTCACTTACTGTTTGCACCCAAGACTAGTGTCTCCCCCGCCCGGCGCTGGTCCTCCAAGTGGAACAGCACAAGGAGGTGGGGGCAGGAGGTCTCGGGGGTGACTGCCCTCGTCCTGGGGTCCCTAGGGTGGCCCTAGGCTGGTGAACCACCTTCTTGCCCTTCCCCTCGCCGGGCAGGCGCTGGTCCCTGGGGCACCAGGGCACAGGCTCTGCCGGGTGATGGAGGAACCTTTCCCGGTGCCCTGGGGCCCCCAGCCAAGGGCCGCCTCCTGCAATTGGCCCCCAGGAGCCTGAGCCCACCAGGGTGCAGGCGCCTCCATGGGAAAGGCCCAGGCGAGGGCCTGGGGGTCCACAGTCTGCCCCCCTGGCCGTGTGGCTCCAATCTCCTCTCTGCGTGTGGTGGGGAGGGTCCCTGGACAGAGTGCTGGCCACCAGGGACGGTCTAGGACCATCAGTGACCCCGCGGCAGGATCATTGTGGGCACCAACCATTTAGTGGCACAACCTCCCTCTCAGCAGCCCCCCAAGGCCAGTCCCACTGTCACCCCCAATTTGCAGACGAGGACGGGGGCCCAGAGAGGGGAGGCAGCTGCCCGAGGACACACATAGGTGCTGACTCCCACGCCCAAGCCTCCAGCGGCCCCTGCGCACCCCTCTCCCCGATGCTGGCTGGGCTGACAAGTCCACTCCTCTGGGACTCAGTTTCCCCCTTGCATAGTGAGGGGTGCGAGCGGGATGAGAGCGTGCAGCCTGACGCCTGCCCTGGAGAGGCGGGGGTGGCTGTGGTGAAAGGCTGGTGACGGGATGCGTGGGGTCTTGCTACACCAGCCGTGCAGCCACGGGGCAGGGTCAGCATCCAAGAGGGACAGGTTGGGGCCGACATCGTGGCGTCCGGTGGGGACGGCAGAGCAAGGGCAGGATCCAGGCAACAGGAGGAGGGGAGGAGGAGGGACAGACCTCCGTCACACCAGGTCTCGCGGTGGGGCCAGCAGCCCAGGGCACAGGGGCTGGGCCAGGCAACAGCTGTCACGCAGTGTGATGCCCATGGGACCCAGGGGCCCACAGTGGGTGGAGTTCAGGGGGGTGGCCCACAGGCACAGAGCGCTCCGGGAGCTCCGGAGGGTCTGCAGGGCTGGAGCTGGTGGGTCTGAGAAGAGGCTGGAGGGGCGGCCAGGCCCAGACCTGAGGACCCATCATCCCTGAAGGACAGACATCATCTGGGGCATCCTGGGGCCATTCCTAGGAAAGGGGACCAGAGTGGGATGGTGGGAGGGGGCGGCAAATCAGAGCTGGGGAGATCTCGGGGAGGAGGGCAGAGCAGACAGAGGGCTGGAGAAAGGCAGGAGGCCAGGGAGGAGCAGGAGGAGGAGTCAGGACGCCCCCTTGGCTGTTTGCTGGACAGAGAAGAGAATGCTAAGTCCTGCATGTTAAGCGATCGGTCCAAGAGAAGAGGTGGTCTGAGAAGGCGTGGCCTGCAGGTGGCTGGTCTCCCCCAAGGGTGTCCATTTGGCCGTTGGACCACTCAGGGTCACCGAGAGGGAGGGTCGGACCGAGGGGCCACGTCCAGGTGCGGGGCAGCCCTGTGGCCAGTTTAGGGGCAGCAGGTGGGAGGGCTGCTGCCTGAGCTGGTCTCACGGGTCTGGGGCAAGGACCTTGGATGGGGTGCTCCAGGCAAAGGGAGCAGTGCCCACCCACCGCCCCCCAGGCGGACAGCAGGAGGGCAGGCCTGCAGGGAGCTTCCAGAGCCGGGTGGAGCGCGCTGCAGACCACCCTCTCCGTCAGCCTAGGACCCAGGGGGAGGGGCTGAGGGGTTCAAGGGCGGGGCTCTCAGAGTCAGGTTGGCATTTTGGGAAAACAGTTCGGATCAAAAACCAGTGTGCGGCCAGATTAGAGGCTGGAGAAGAGGCGGTGGAGAGGCGACGGGAGGAGGGGCCGGTCCCCGGGGACCTAAGGAGTCGGCAAGTGGCTTTACAGTGACATCGCCAGCGGGCTGGCGGGGAGCAACAGACACTGTCGGGGACTGTCAGTGGGAGACTGAATTCATGGAACAGATGACACCACGTACCGAGAGTCACACAAATGGACATTCCCCTTAATCACGCAATTCCACCTCTACACAGGCATCTCAGGGTGGTCCAGGGGCTGAGGCTCCGAGCTTCCACTGCAGGGGGCCTGGATGCCACCCCTGTTCAGGGAACTAAGACCCCACATGCCACTGGAACGGCCAAAAAATAAAAATAAAGTTAAAAATAAAAAAAATTTATCTTGATGATATATCAGAACTTTGGCTGAATACTGTGTGTTCTTGGGGAAGAAGAAGAGACAGCCTAGACGTCCAATGAGAAGGGAGGGTGAGATGTGAAAGTCGCCCAGGCATGTCCGGCTCTTTGCGACCCCATGAACCGCAGCACGCCAGGCCTCCCTGTCCATCACCAGCTGCCGGAGTCCACCCAAACCCATGTCCATCAAGTCAGTAATGCTACCTAGCCATCTCATCCTCTGTCGCCCCTTCTCCTCCCGCCTTCAATCTTTCCCAGCATCAGGGTCTTTTCAGATGAGTCAGCTCTTCACATCAGGTGGCCAAAGCACTGGAGTTTCAGCTTCAGCATCAGTCCTTCCAGTGAACACGTGCTAATAAAATCATAGAGCTGTGTAACCCCCACCCCCATCAAGATACAGAACATTTCTACCACCCTCCCCAAATTTCTCTGGGTTCTTGTGTGAAGTCCTCTTTCTGTCTCAACCATGAAAAACCACTGATTTCTTCCTGTGATTTGCCACGCGGAGCGGCAAGTGGTATCTTTAGTTCCCCCGCCAGGGACTGAACCTACAGCCCTTGCAGTGGAAGCTTGGCGTCTTAGCCACTGGATACCCAGGGAAGCCCTATCTCTTTCTGACCCTGTAGTTTTGCCTTTTCCAGATACTGATGTCATCACACTGATGTAACCTCTTTTTCAAGCAAACATTTTATTTGGGGATATTTGTAGATTCACACGTAGCTGTAAGCTGTAATACAGGGGGTCCCGTAAACCCTTCATCCAGCTTCCGTCAGCGGTGATGTCTTGTAATATAAAAAACCACGGCCAGGGTACGACCGGGATGCAGTCAAGTACAGAGTATTCCCAGAGCCCTTCCTGGCCACGCCCACTTCCTTCCCTCCACAGCCGGGAGAGATGAGCTGGCAACTACTAACCCGGTCTTCTTTTCTAATTTTGTCCCCTCAAGATGGTTCTATAAATGGAATTGTACCATTGGCAACATTTTCAGGACCAGTTTTCTTTTGAAAATGTTTATTGGAGTATAGTCGAGTTGCTCGTTTCTGCTGTACAGCCTGGAGAAGGCAATGGTATCCGGTGCTCTTGCCTGGAGAATCCCAGGGACAGAGGAGCCTGGTGGGCTGCCGTCCATGGGGTCGCTAAGAGTCAGACACAACTGAGCGACTTCATTTTCACTTTTTACTTTCGTGTCCTGGAGAAAGCAATGGCACCCCACTCCGGTACTCTTGCCTGGAGAATCCCAGGGACGGGGGAGCCTGGTGGGCTGCCGTCTACGGGGTCGCACAGAGTCAGACACGACTGAAGCGACTTAGCAGCAGCAGCTGTACAGCAAAGTGAATCAGTTAGACGTAGACACATGTCTACACTTTTCAGATTCTTTTCCCACATAAGCCATTCCATGCCATGTTCAGTCACGTCCGACTCTTTGCGACCCCGTGGACTGTAGCTCTCCAGGCTCCTCTCTTCGTGGGAGTTTCCAGGTGAGAAGGCTGGAGTGGGTTGCCATTTCCTTCTCCAGGGCATCTTCCGGACCCAGGGATTGAACCTGTGCTCTGTAAGCCACTGCAGACTGTTGACTAGGGCTCCCTGTGCTGGACAGCGGGTCCTCGCGAGTCGTCTGCTTTATGTATAGTGGCGCTTATGTGCCAGTCCCGATTTCCCAGCTGCTCTCTCCCCTCTCCCACCCTTGGTAACCGCAACCATAGGAGAAGGCGGCGGCGGAGGGTGAGATGGTTAGACAGCATCACCCAGGGGCGCCCTGGCTGCTGTAGGGCTGGCTACCCACACCCACTCCTACAGGACACAGCCCGCTGTCCATCACACCCAGCAGGTTCCCGCTCCGGCCCGACCCCTGGGGGACAGGCCGCAGGTGCTGGCCTGGCGTCTGGTCTGAGGCTCCCTCACCGTGGTATGTCTTTGGCAGCGGGACCGAGGTCACCATCGCAGGTAAGCGGCTCTCACTTCTTCCCCAGCCTGTCCCACCCTCTGCTCTCTCAGGAAAGTCACTTTTCTCTGTCTCCCGACGTCAGGGGCTCCACCAGGGACGCTGGCACGATGACCTTCCGTCTCTCTACCACCCACAGGTCGGCCCAAGTCCGCACCCTCGGTCACCCTGTTCCCGCCCTCCACGGAGGAGCTCAGCACCAACATGGCCACCCTGGTGTGTCTCATCAGCGACTTCTACCCGGGCAACGTGACCGTGGCCTGGAGGGCAGATGGCACCCCCGTCACCCGGGGCGTGGTGACCAGCCAGGCCTCCAAACAGAGCAACAGGAAGTACGCAGCCAGCAGCTACCTGACCCTGGCGGGCAGCGAGTGGAACCCTAAAAGCAGCTACAGCTGCGAGGTCACGCACGAGGGGAAAACTGTGACAAAGACAGTGACGCCCTCAGAGTGTTCTTAGAGCCCCGGGCCCCACCCTCCTGGAGCCCTGGGACCCGGGAGGGTCTCCCCTCCCACCCTGGTCCCCTACGTCCCTTCCCCCTGTACCCAATCTGCTTGCAACAAAATGGCCTCATCGTCATTCAGAAATCCTGCTTGCTGCTCGTTTTTTCCTTGTCTCGTATTTAATCGGCAACCTCTCCAGGATTCTGGAGATTCAGGAATCCCAGGCACCAAAGAGAGGATACCCCAAGGGGAGAGGCTCACAGTGTCGGGGTATGGGGGCAGGCATCACCCAGAAACTGGTTGGGACCCCGCCCCCTGACCCACGTCTCCTCCGCCAGCACAGGGCCTTGCCCAGCCCTGCCTCCTGGCCAGACACAGCTGCCCGTGACTCGTGTCGCCCAGAGGAGCGCTCTGTCCCTGCCTGGTGGGGACCCCCAGGCCCGCCTGCCCTGGCTCGTCCTTTCTCTGCGGTATGATGGCTGTCACCGCAACTAACCCGGGACCTTGGCCTGCATCCGCCTCTCCGTGTCCCGCCGGGTCTCTGGGCTGGGCCGCTCCTGGGGGTCTCCCAGCCCCGGCTCCTCCTTCCTTTCTCCTTGGCCTCCTGGGCTCATGGGGAGGGGGCTTGGGTGTTAGCTTTGGCTCTGGGGCACAGCTTCCCTCTACCCTGAGTGCTCCAAGCCCACCTGGACCCAGGTTCCTGGCCTCCGGGACCCATGCCCTCAGGGACAGAGTAGTGGGGCCTTGGGTCAGAGGGATGGGCTTCCTCATGCCCAGGCCCCTCCTCTGGGTCAGGAATTAGGGCCTGGGCATTCGGGAGGGGCCGGGAGAGGGCTTCCTCTTCCTGGGGACTCTGCCTCAGTCCCCGTTCCAGGCTGGGGGTGGGGGGCGGGGGTGCTCCCTGCGTCTTGCCACCAGAAGGGCCAAGCTGGCACAGGGCCTGCCTGGCCCAGCGACAGCATCTTGAGGATAGAGTTCAAAGGCAAAGCCCCCAGGACGGGTCCCTGTCCCTTCCCCAGACCCGCTTTCTGCTGCCTCTGTCCCCCAGCCCAGCGTCTTCGTCCCCCGAGGCCCCAGCTTCACGCTCCCCGCACTCTGATCCTGCTGACCTCTCCGCTGGGCCGACTGACCTGGTCCCCACCCACCCGGCGGACCCACCGCCCCCCAGCGCCCCAAGGTCTGCTCTCCTGCCGTGACCCTCCCGGGGGCCCTGAACCCCAGCAATCTGGGCTGACTGTGTGGGGGCTGAGAGGAGCTACTCCCCAGCATTCCCCTCACTCTGATCCCGGGTCCCCGGGGCCGCCAGAGGTGGGTTCTCATAGCTCCGTTCAGGATTGGGGATGAGGCCCGGGCCCCACCAGCTGGCCGACCTGCTCAGTGCAGCTGGGAACAGGTCCTTGGCAACGGGGACTCCAGGGAAGCTGGCTGCCCCCTTCCATGTCCCAGGGGCCCCGCTGGGTGCTGGGTGGGCGTCATGGAGCCCCCGATGACGGTGGCCAAGTTCGTGCAGCACCGCTGCCTGCTCCGCCCAGCCAGGGGCTGACTGTCCGGGGCTCAGCAGCAGGCGTCATCTCTCTGCCGAGAGGATGGGGCTGGCCAGTGCTACCCGGGGGTCCTGCTCTCCCTTCTGGTCCCCAGGCCACCCCGGGAGGAGGGTGCTCCCCTCATGAGTGAGGACACTGAGGTCCCCAGAGCTGAGGCAGCCTCCCAAGGCCCGCTCGGGACCACACACTGCGGTGGGCACCCAGAGCCTCTCCCGGAGTCACCTCCATCCCCAGGAGCCAGAAGCTGAGCCCACGACCCCATAGTCCCTGGACGTCAGCGGCCCCCTGAGGCTCCATGGGGTAGGGGTCCCAGGTTCCTCAATCTATGCTGACTTGGTGCAGGGTAGGGAGGCAGGTTGGAGGGGGTCATGGACCCTCTGAGTCCATATAGCAAAGCAGGGCGGGTTCTGTGGGCTCATTTCACAGAGGAGAGAACTGAGGTTCAGACAGCAGGAGTGGGGTTGGGACCTGCCCCGGGACACGGGGAGCTGCTGGCTGACCAGCCGCACCCCCTCCCTTCACCCCCACCCCCCACTCTTTCCATGGCCCCTCAGCCGTGACGAGTCACACACTCACTCACTCACTCACTCGCTCAGCAAAGCCTCAGTGAGCACCGCTGTGGGCCGGTGCTGGGGGCAAGGAGTCAGGACCACCTCTTCTGGAACTGCCCGTGAGCTGGGGGGATGGCCAAGGAGCCCACCGCTGACGCCACCACGTCCCCAGCCCCAGGTCAGCTCCCTGCCTGCCCCGGCCTCAAGATGGCCAGGGGCCAGGATAGCCCTGATTCAGGGTCCCCTCCCTGCAGCTGGGGTTGGAGATGATGGAACCTCACTCCCTGGAGGGCTGGGAGAGCCGGTCAGGTGGAAAATAAACATTTGTGGCCTCTGGAGTTGACAGTTGCTGCTGCTGTTGGTGACCAGCTGCTCGGGGCCCAGCAACCTCAGGCGAGCACCCCCAGGCACCCTCACCCCCACGCAGCTGGCTGCCCCTGGGAATCTCCTGGCGAAAGCTAAGTCTAACTTTGCCCTAACCAGAACTCTGGGAGACAGCGGGGAGCCGGAAGGGGAAGAGAAACCGAGCCGGCGGTTGGTGGGGCGTGGGACGGGGACAGGTGCGGCCCGCGCGGCGGGACAGGCCAGGTTCAGGGCTGACGCCGGATGTTTGTGCAGCTCGCAGGTGGGGGTAGCGGAGACGCCCCCCACCCCCAGCCCCTGCCCAGCCCTGGTCTGGGCCTGGCCCGCCCCAGCACGTCCTCCCCATCCTGGGTCCTGGGGTCCTGAGGTCCTGGAAGGTCCGACTACAGGGATTCTCACTTTCCCCTTCAAGGATCCTCACTGACAAAGGAGAAGCTGCTGCTCCTGTAAAGGAGACCCCGCTGCACAGGAGCAGACACTCAAGTCATTGTTGCTGTTCAGTCGCTCAGTTGCACGCCAGGCCTCCCTGTCCATCACCAACTCCCGAGCTTACTCAAACTCATTTCCAGTGAGTCGGTGATGCCAACCAACCATCTCATCCTCTGTCGTCCCCTTCTCCTCCTGCCTTCAATCTCTCCAGCATCAGGGTCTTTTCCGATGAGTCTGCTCTTTGTATCAGGTTGGCAAAGTACTGGAGCTTCAGCTTCAGCATCAGTCTTTACAATGAATATTCAGGGTTGATGTCCTTTAGGATGGACTGGTTTGATCTCCTTGCTCTCCAAGCTGCCCTGAACATCATTAGCAATTATTGAAAATAACAATTACCACCACAATGAGATGCCACGTCACACACCCAATAGGATGACTGTAATGTTTAAAAAATGTAAAATCACCAGTGCTGGCAAGGATGTGAAGAAATCAGAACTTTTGTACACTGAGGGTGGGAATATGAAATGGTGCAAATGCTGTGGAAACCAGCTTGAGAGTTTCTCCAGAGTTTATACATAGAACCACCATATACTCCAGCAATTCTATGGCTAGGCAGGTACCCCAAAGAATTGAAAACAGGTATTCACATAAAAACTTACTCATCCATGCTCACAGTAGCACTATTCACAGTTGTCAAAAGGTGAGAAGAACTCAAGAGTCCATCCACTGATGAATGCATAAACAAATGTTGATATACATGAAGTGGAATTTCACGTGCCCCTTAAAAGGAATGGAGGGCTGATACAGTACTGATGAGCCTCAAAAACACGCTACGCGCATGACACCAGACACAAAAGTCACCTGCCGTATGATTCCATTTACATGAACTGGCCGGAATTCAGGGAAATCCAGAGAGGAAGACAGCAGTGTTAGCGGCTGCCAGGGTCTGCAGCCAGTGGGGGTGGGGAGCGAGCCTGTAGCGTGTTCAGGGTCTCCCTTTGGGGCGATGACAGTACTTTGGAACTAGATGCAGGCGGTGGTTGCAACAGCTGATGCCTGTACCAAATCCACGGAATCCACTTCAAAATGGATAATTTCGTGTGATGTGAATTTTACAATTAAAAAAAAAACAAACCTCTACTGACTCTCTCTCCCAGGGGATCTTCAGTTCGCTGGTTCATGAACGTGTGCTGACAAAATCCACACCAAACAGATGGAAACAGCGTGTCAAGGCGGGTGTGTCCTCGTTCAGCCAACGGACCTGCAGGAAGGAAGGATCCAGGCCCAGGGCGGAGTCTGTGTCTCCTCCCGTCAGGAGCGTCCTGTCCTGGCAGAGGTTTGGGTGGCGCTGGGGCCCCAAGTCCGCTTTCCTTCCTTTCATTGAGCACAGGGGCCA
Organism: Litocranius walleri; assembly: GCA_006410535.1. NCBI lineage: Eukaryota > Metazoa > Chordata > Mammalia > Artiodactyla > Bovidae > Litocranius > Litocranius walleri. The sequence continues at coordinate 934,429 of SJYG01000399.1, read as the reverse complement.
GTGACGGTGTGAGATGGCCCCGGGTCCGGTCAGCAGCAGCGCTCACCGACGGTCTAGTGCACGTGTGGCCCCGATCTCAGCACCGAGGCCCCCCTACCCCCTCCCCGTTGGTAGGGTAGGTGGGGGTGAGGGCGGCCCCTGAGATGCTGGAACTGCGGGTCGTGATCAGTCAAATCCATTCCGCCTGCCCGCACTAATCAAGGGCCTTGATTAGATTTAATCAAGCCTTAAAAAAGACTCGCGTGTCCTCCAGTCACGAAGCCAGAACATAAAACACCCGCCCGGAGTGTTCTCTAGAAAGCCGGACTGGCGGCCTCTAGCTGGAGCTGAGCTGAGGACTGCAGGGGCCGCTGACCCTCCCACTGGGCGGGGCCGCGCCCCTGGAGGCTCCGCCCCCAGCCCGCGCGGCGGTGGAGGTCTGCACGTGCGGCCGCGGGCCCGCGCCTTGCCCACCGCTTTCCGCAGGCTCCCCACGCCCCGCGCCTGCTGCTCGGTCTTCATGCGTGAGCGCCCAGCCCCGAGCCCGCAGGGAGGCGGGTTCCAGAGCGTGCTCCGGTCTCCTTGCCCGGTTGCCTTGTGGATGAACCCGCTCTTTGCTGCAAACCTCAGCCTCTCGGTGTTCGGGTCTGCTTCTCGAAGGGGGAAACACATCAAAACTGGTCCAGTAGCAACAGTAAAACCGTTACACGTAGCACTCACCCCTCCATCCCCCACAGATTACTGACCACCTAAGTTTATCTTCGAATCCCTTCAATAAAGAATCTTGGAGGAAGGTTCTGTGTAGCCCAGGCCTGGTTTTTCCAGATCCCTGGAGGGGCAGTGGGGGAGATTATAATACAAACAGCAGTCCCGGGTCCAGGGAGAACCCAATCACCGTTTTTCGGGGAGGAATCCACGCCTCCACCGCAGATCAGGCTGGTCGTCTAGGGTGGCCTCTATCCACGGTTTCGTGGGAAACTGCCTTCCGGGGACACAGCGCAGCATTTTGCCTCTGGCCCCTCGAGACTCCGGGGCTCACCTGCCCGCTCCACTCCCGTCCTCTGGGCTCTGCTGGGGCTTCTCCGGCCAGGGCCCCGCACCTGCAGACAGCCAGCGGCCCAGCCCACCCTCACGGGGTTAGACGAGAGGGGAGGGCCCAGGCGTGAGGACGCAGGCAGCTGCTCTGGGATGGCCTTGGGGGGAGGGGTAGCAAACGCTCAGCCCCGCGGGAGTCCTGGAGGCTGGGTGAGTGTGTGGCCTTGGGAGGGGGGACACAGAAGGAGGCTGCAGTCCTTCCCTCCAGCCCGTGCAGTGCAGGGTGGAGTCTCCAGGATTACTGAGCTTTACCCCTAGGACAGTGTGGCTGGAGGGGCCCGCAGGGTGTGTAAAGAAACTGTGTTTCCCAGGGACCCAGAAGATGGGACAGGTTGGGACCACAGGCACACACCCTTGGAAACCCTGCAGGCACGTCAGTGAGGGGGGAGACCAGCTCTCCTTCCCCTCACCTTTCCCAGAGGCCACGTCTGTGACAGGGACCCTGGACACTCAGCTCTGTCCTCGGAACATTTCCCGCTTCTGAGTGTCAGGAGGGGAGGAGACCTGGTCCTCTTCCCACACCTCTCACCACTGCATCAAGGGCAGATATGCTGACTTCGGGAGTAGCCCTGAATTTCAAAAATGTCATGCTTTTGAAAAATGACTATCCTTCAGTTTCGGGCCTTTCACAGAAGAGCCCTCACGGGAGGTGAGAGGACAGTGGGTGTGTCGCCTGCTGAGGTCAAGTCCAACCTTCCAGGACAGACTGCCCCCCGGAAGGCCGCACTTGGCTTTTTCTAGATCCTTCGTGTGTAAGATAAGGACGGTGGTCACAGAGCAGATAATTAAGCTCAATGTGCAAGCGGTCCCAGCCCAGGAGGGCGGGTCACAGCTTCGGCGTGGACGCAGGACAACAGGCTTCTGAGCTGCTGGGCCACAGGCACACCTTGACTCCAGCAGAAGGCCGGGGTGCTGCGACACCTTCTATTAGATCAACTGCAGCGGCTGTCCTCTGCTGGAAGGCAGAGAGTGAGGATCCCTGGCTCTGATGCTCAGGGGGTGGGGACAGGTGGGTCTGAGATGGTGGGAACCCCCACAAGGAGGGGCTCAGATGCTCTATGCCCTTAAGGTCTGACTGTAAAGCAATGGTCCCCAAAGCAGCCCCCTTTCCCAGTCACGTCACTGCTGGCCAGCAAACCTGGGCGGCGACAGTGCTGAGATGCCTCAATACATCCTTTAAGGTCGCCCCTACATCTGCTGAGACCGCTGCAAAGTCCACAACCAGGCGGGCAACGCTGGACACTGACCTGGGAGGGACACGGGGCCAGAGGCCCGGGGAAGCCCATGTCTGGACAGCCCACAGCTGACCCGGCCCAGGGGGACGTGATGCCTGTGGGCACGATGCAGGCTAATAGCTCAGCCCCTGAGCCGACACGTGCCAAACGTGCCTCCAGGTAAAGGACCGTCATCGTCACCTGGTCAGTAATAAATACCGCCAGTGTGGTATTTATACGCCCGTCTCACACACTAGCAAAGTCATGCTCAAAATTCTCCAAGCCAGGCTTCAACAGTACATGAACTTCCAGATGTTCAAGCTGGATTTAGAAAAGGCAGAGGAACCAGAGATCAAATTGCCAACATCTGCTGGATCATGGAAAAAGCAAGAGAGTTCCAGAAAAACATCTATTTCTGCTTTATTGACTATGCCAAAGCCTTTGAGTGTGTGGATCTCAACCATGGAAAATTCTGAAAGAGATGGGAATACCAGACCACCTGACCTGTCTCTTGAGAAATCTGTATGCAGGTCAGGAAGCAACAGTTAGAACTGGACATGGAACAACAGTCTGGTCCCAAATAGGAAAAGGAGTACGTCAAGGCTGTATATTGTCACCCTGCTTATTTAACTTATATGCCTAGTACATCATGCAAAATGCTGGGCTGGAAGAAGCACAAGCTGGAATCAAGATTGCCGGGAGAAATAGCAATAACCTCAGATATGCAGATGACGCCACCCTTATGGCAGAAAGTGAAGAACTAAAGAGCCTCTTCGGAGAAGGCAATGGCACCCTCCTCCAGTACTCTTGCCTGGAAAATCCCATGGATGGAGGAGCCTAGTGGGCTGCAGTCCATGGGGTCGCTAAGTCGGACACAACTGAGTGACTTCACTTTCACTTTTCCCTTTCCTGCATTGGAGAAGGAAATGGCAAACCAGTCCAGTATTCTTACCTGGAGAATCCCAGGGACGGGGAAGCCTGGTGGGCTGCCGTCTATGGGGTCGCACAGAGTCGGACACAACTGAAGTGACTTAGCAGCAGCAAAGAGCCTCTTGATGAAAGTGGAAGAGGAGAGTGAAAAAGTTGACTTAAAACTCAGCATTCAGAAAACTAAGATCATGGCATCTGGTCCCATCACCTCATGGCAAACAGATAGGTAAACAGTGGCTGACTTTACTTTTTTGGGCTCCAAAATCACTGCAGATGGTGTCTGCAGCCATGAAATTAAAAGACACTTGCTCCTTGGAAGAAAAGCTCTGACCAACCTATACAGTATATTAAAAAGCAGAGATACTACTTTGTCAACAAAGGTCCGTAGCCAAGGCTATGGTTTTTCCAGTGGTCATGTATGGATGTGAGAGCTGGACTATAAAGAAAGCTGAGCACCAAAGAATGGATGCTTTTGAACTGTGGTGTTGAAGAAGACTCTTGAGACTCCCTTGGACTGCAAGGAGATCCAACCAGTCCATTCTAAAGGAGATCAGTCCTGAATATTCATGGAAAGGACTGATGCTGAAGCTGAAACTCCAATACTTTGGCTACCTGATGGGGAGAACTGACTCATTTGAAAAGACCCTGATGGTGGGAAAGATTGAAGGCGGGAGGAGAAGAGGACGACAGAGGATGAGATGGTTGGATAGCATCACTGACTCAATGGACATGAGTTTGAGTAAACTCTGGGAGTTGGTAATGGACAAGGAGGCCTGGAGAGCTGTAGTCCATGGGATCACAAAGAGTCGGACACGACTGAGCGACTGAACTGAACTGAACGCGAAACACCTTTCAACGCTAGAGGGCGCGGGAGACCGTGGAATTCCTTCCAGGCTTCGGGGGCGCCGCACAAAACCGGCCTGCAGGGGTGCGGGCAGTAGTGTGAGTGCTGGGCGCGCGCCGGCCCTTCCCGGTCCCCCTTGTGGGGTGATGGGCAGAGCCGGGTCCAGCCCCAAGAGGACTGTCTGATGACCTGTCGATGTTACGGGTACTCTTCGCCACAAAGGGTTCAAAAATTACAATTCAGAGTGACCAGGGCTTTGCTGTAAACTGTGTGACATGCAAAAATGAAATAATATAAATAAATTTTATTTATTTTTTAAAGGTGGATTAAAGAGTATGTCCCGTGCAATGTTTGGGACATACTTATACTAAAAACGGAGAAGGCGATGAAACCCCACTCCAGTACTCTTGCCTGGAAAATCCCATGGACAGAGGAGCCTGGTGGGCTGCAGTCCATGGGGTCGCAAAGAGTCGGACACGACTGAGCGACTTCACTTTCACTTTTTACTTTCATACACTGGAGAAGGAAATGGCAACCCACTCCAGTGTTCTTGCCTGGAGAATCCTAGGGACGGGGGAGCCTGGTGGGCTGCCGTCTCTGGGGTCACACAGAGTCAGACACGACTGAAGCGATTAGCAGTATACTAAAAAATCATTCACTGGGCATCCTGTGCTTTATCTGCAGCGCTATTCATAAGCCATGAACAAGAGAGAACTGCGGAGGCTGCGTCTCTTTTCTTTGCCTCTTTGCAGGTGTATTTGCATTTCTTAACCACCTTCTCTTCTTCTCAGCGTTATTTTATAGAGAGTTGTTGGAGGCTAGCACACTTACTCCGTGGAACTGTGAGTGGACTTGAGGAGGAATTAACACAGCTAATTGATTGTGATTATAAAGACTCTTGGAGGCAAGTGTCCTTCATTTTGGACGGAGGGTGCTATCTCGGGGTCAAGGATGGGGCACCCAAACGGACACCGAGGTTTCTGTGCAGCGGGTGCCATGCCGGGCTCTGCCGGCAGATGGTGATGGAGGAACGCGCAAGGCCACCGCGGCCAGAAAGCGCTTTTCCCGCTTTCCTTCCTTTCATTGAGCACAGGGGCCAGTGACGGTGTGAGATGGCCCCGGGTCCGGTCAGCAGCAGCGCTCACCGACGGTCTAGTGCACGTGTGGCCCCGATCTCAGCACCGAGGCCCCCCTACCCCCTCCCCGTTGGTAGGGTAGGTGGGGGTGAGGGCGGCCCCTGAGATGCTGGAACTGCGGGTCGTGATCAGTCAAATCCATTCCGCCTGCCCGCACTAATCAAGGGCCTTGATTAGATTTAATCAAGCCTTAAAAAAGACTCGCGTGTCCTCCAGTCACGAAGCCAGAACATAAAACACCCGCCCGGAGTGTTCTCTAGAAAGCCGGACTGGCGGCCTCTAGCTGGAGCTGAGCTGAGGACTGCAGGGGCCGCTGACCCTCCCACTGGGCGGGGCCGCGCCCCTGGAGGCTCCGCCCCCAGCCCGCGCGGCGGTGGAGGTCTGCACGTGCGGCCGCGGGCCCGCGCCTTGCCCACCGCTTTCCGCAGGCTCCCCACGCCCCGCGCCTGCTGCTCGGTCTTCATGCGTGAGCGCCCAGCCCCGAGCCCGCAGGGAGGCGGGTTCCAGAGCGTGCTCCGGTCTCCTTGCCCGGTTGCCTCGTGGATGAACCCGCTCTTTGCTGCAAACCTCAGCCTCTCGGTGTTTGGGCCTGCTGCCCATGGGGAAAAAAAGATAAACCCAGGATCCGTAACAAAAGTAAAACCGTTATTACATAGCACTCCGTACTCCCAACCGCCCCACAGATTGCTGACCACCAAAGGTTTGTCTTCGACTCCCTGCAATAGAGAATCTTCTAGAAGGCCCAGGCCTCCGTTTTCCAGGTTCTGGACGGGCAGTGGGGGGAAAGGTTATTAATCCACATATAAATCCCCGGCTGCCGGTTCTGTCTTCCTGCTGCCTTTGCGTCCTCAGGCCACGTGTCCCCACCCCGGAGCCGCTCCTGCCCGCCCATCGCCCCCACACCCCGCCGCAGCGCTGGCACTTCCAGGGTCCAGGTCTGGCCCTGCCCGTGGCCAGTGGCTGTGCCTCTGCAAAGGGGGCGGTCTCAGCCTGTGTGCGTCGCTTTCCTCACCGTCCAGCCTTCCTCTCCCTGGCAGGGCTGTGTAGAGCGCGGTAGGCCCCTCAGCGCCCTCCGTTACCCTTCCAGGCGTTATCTACTCGCGGTCGTGAATGTTTGGGTCTCACATTGCTAGTGTGGGTTGCTTCCTGACGCGACCCTGACTGACACGACCCAGCATCAAAACGTGCCCTGGAAACAGGGGTCCTCTCCAGGCTGTTGCTGCCACGGATCTAAAAACCAGAACTGGAACTTCCTTGGAGGTCCAGTGGCTAAGACTCCAGCTTCTGCTACAGGGGGATGTGGATTTGAAATAAAAATTAAATATATGTATATTTTGCCAAAACCAAACAGAGGACACCTTCCAGAGGGAAGTGGGAGATGGGGATGGGAGGTGGCATGAGGTTATGAGTGTTCTTCACCCCAAAGGGCTCAGAAAGCTAAAGGTAACAAGAGTATTAGTCTATCAACTAATGTATGACCAGCAAAAAAAAAAATTTTTTTTAATTAAAAAAGAAGATGGGTTTGACTCACTAGAAATGTCTAACCTCAAGTCTCCCTGTCCTTCCTTCCCAATAGTCCTCTAAGCATCCACTTAGGTGTCCACTTCTGGAGTCTCAAAAGCCCATTTGAGAGGTGGACAGTTTCCATTCTGAAACAGCATGAAGTGAACCACAGACACACTCCCCAGCGAAAGTCGTGAAAATTATTTTTAAATTTGTTAAGGTGTTCAAATATATTTATTTGTATATTTAGAATTATATATTTATCATATACAAATAAATGTTTATAATACTATATAAACACATTTGTTTAGTTATAGACATAACGTATAAATATAGGTTTATAGTTATATATAACATTATATATTTGTATTTATTATTTATGTATTTTAAATCTATACATACGAATTTTAAGAAATAATATGTTATTTCTATATGGAGAAGGAAATGGCACCCCACTCCAGTACTCTTGCCTGGAAAATCCCATGGATGGAGGAGTCTGGTGGGCTTCAGTCCATGGGGTCACGAAGAGTCGGAAACAACTGAGCGACTTCCCTTTCACTTTTCACTTTCATGCGTTGGAAAAGGAAATGGCAACCCACTCCAGTACTCTTGCTTAGAGAATCTCAGGGATGGGGGAGCCTGGCGGCCTGCCATCTCTGGGGTCGCACAGAGGTGGACACGACTGAAGTGACTTAGCAGCAGCGGCAGCAGGTTATTTCTATATAAATATATACCATCTTTCAGTTCAGTACAGTCGCTCAGTTGTGTCCGACTCTTTGCGACCCCATGAATCGCAGCACGCCAGGCCTCCCTGTCCATCACCAATTCCTGGAGTTCACTCAGACTCATATCCATCGAGTCCATGATGCCATCCAGCCGCCTCATCTTCGGTCATCCTGCCCCCAATCCCTCCCAGCATCAGAGTCTTCCAATGAGTCAACTCTTCTCATGAGGTGGCCAAAGCACTCGAGTTTCAGCTTTAGCATCATTCCTTCCAAAGAACACCCAGGGTTGATCTCTTTCAGAATGGACTGAAGGAGTCCAAGGGACTCTCAAGCGTCCAAGGGACTCTCAAGCGTCTTCCCCAACATCACAGTTCAAAAGCATCAATTCTTTGGCACTCAGCCTTCCTCACAGTCCAACTCTCACATCCATACATGACCACAGGAAAAACCATAGCCTTGACTATACGGACCTTAGTCAGCAAAGTAATGTCTCTGCTTTTGAATATGCTATCTAGGTTAGTCATAACTTTTCTTCCAAGGAGTAAGCGTCTTCTAATTTCATGGCTGCAGTCACCATCTGCAGTGATTTTGGAGCCCCCCAAAATAAAGTCTGACACTGTTTCCACTGTTTCCCCATCTATTTCCCATGAAGTGATGGGACCGGATGCCATGATCTTCGTTTTCTGAATGTTGAGCTTTAAGCCAACTTTTTCACTCTCCTCTTTCACTTTCATCAAGAGGCCCTTTAGCTCCTCTTCACTTTCTGCCATAAGGGTGGTGTCATCTGCATATCTGAGGTTATTGATGTTTCTCCCAGCAATCTTGACTCCAGCTTGTGCTTCTTCCAGCCCAGT